>CAEGAE010018580.1:0-62083 GCA_903067095.1 Girardinus metallicus | reverse complement strand
AAAGAAAGAAAGAAAGAAAGAAAGAAAGAAAGAAAGAAAGAAAGAAAGAAAGAAAGAAAGAAAGAAAGAAAGAAAGAGAAAGAAAGAAAGAAAGAAAGAAAGAAAGAAAGAAAGAAAGAAAGAAAGAAGCAAAATATTGATACAGAATGTAGATTTTTTTTTAACATGTCATAGCCCTGGGGATTTATTTGCAAATGTTATGTGTACAGTTTATTAGACATAAAGTCACTAGTTCTCTTGAATTATAAGTTGAACTTAAATGATCAACATAGAACCTGAAGAATATTCCTGTTAAGTAAATCCAGTTTCAGTTGTCAGTATTGTCCCAATTAGAACACCTACAGGTGGGTTTACTACCAAAAAAAAAAAAACATATACATCAAAAGTCAGGTTAGTCTAAAATGTAGCACCAAGAAAGAAAATAAAAACAAAACAACCTTTTTCCTAATTATCTCCTGTTCCTCCAACAAGCAGAACGCATTAAAGATCACCAAGGTTTCATCAGCCCACAGGGCCTAATGAGCTCAGGGGCAAACAGCCTCTAAATCAAGTCTCCTTCTCTCATCAAGGGAGGCATCTCGTGTGATTCGATGCCCGTTTCATCACTTGCTAGGTTTAATGTCATGAGCCCCGCCGTGATCCTGTGGCACTTTCCCAAATGAACCTGATGAAACCAAATGGGAAGCCCATTATGGCAGCGCTGCTGATAAATGGCCCAGCTTCAAACACATGGAGGAGACCCTGATCATTTATTCTCGCGTCAACATGCGCTCTGCCGTTACGCAGCTGGCGTCTACATAGAGCCAGAGGTTTAATGGGGAAAATGTCACTTGTCATTCAAGAAATCATTTCTTACAACAGACAAGATCAGTGAAAATGGCACCAACAAGAAGCCAGGGATTATGAAGCATATCTGTAAATAATGCTGGAAAATAAAACCAAGCATTAAATATTCTAATATATAACTGACAGCGTCTGGGAGAGCCAAACGTAATCAAATTCAAGTACAAAACGTGTGAACAGAGCCTGTCATTTAGTTATGCCTCAAGGAAAACACAACAACACATTTTTCCCTCCTGAATACAGTTAGTTATCTTAGGGCATCCCCACTGGTTGGCCCTTAGGGGATGAGACACAAACAGAGGCAACACACAATTCTAATAATGACACAAATTAGAAAAAGGCAAAGGAACAAAAAAGGAGGAAAATAACCTTTATATGTTCAGCATATAAAGATTTTAAATTGACAGAATGAAAAGAGTATTTTGGTATTTGTCCTGCCAATCAATAGTTGATCAAAGTAACATCAGTTAGTTACAACAACTTAATGAGTAATTTTGGTTTAAAGGCATAACAAGGTTTCAAAAAGTCAGTTTAAAAAGCATAAAAGTAGCTGCATCATATTCTTTCTGAGTTCAAGTCATTTTAATGAGATGCCAGAGTGACTTTAGTTGTCTCTACTTGTTTGAAGCATAAATGTAAGACTTTTTAAAGATGCACAGACACCTTGGCCATTAAGAAACAACTCAAGAACCTGAACACTACTTAATTTAGATTGTGTTAGCTAACATTAATGCTTAAGTCTATTTATTACATTCTTAATAAATAAATGCTACACATAAAATTATTATAATTGTACTAATGCATATGTTATATTATTTTAGAAGTTGGTCCTACATTATGTTTTAAAATGCTTTATAGATAAAGCTGAATTGGAAATTGGCCACAATTAGTGCATCTCTTTTAACTACTAATGCACGACTGATGTGTGCAAAGTTCCTCAAAAACAGATGCATTATGGTCATTTTTAAATAGTATTTTTGCATGTAATGCTTGTTGCTAGTAGCCATGTGAGTATTTTCCAGAAAATAAAAGGTAAACACTTACAGCTTTATTGTCGGATAGCCTCGAACACCAAACTCTGAAGCCATTCCTGCAATTCATAAAAATAATACTCACATTAGACCAGAAACAATAGTTGCACTATTGTCTTTTTAAATCTTGAGGTAGCCATCTAATTTAGTCTTGCTGTTAAAACAGGGATATTTATCTACATAAATTTAATTTACAAAATGATTTACTCACCTGAGTAAGCAGTGGCATCCATCTTCCCAACACGCACCGGTGACCCCGAGCTTTTCAGCTCTGCCCCCACGTCGTACCACACCGGCTCGAGTTTTTTACAGTAACCGCACCACGGAGCGTAGAACTGGAAGATATCACAAGAGGAAAGTTATCTCTCCGAAAACAAAAGCCTTCACGCTGCAACTCATAGATACAAAAGAAAATTCTAAAGCACCACCGTTCACCCCTCATTGTCCTCATTCATTCATTTCTAATGACTAAAAAACGCCCAGTGTGTGTACAGGTTTTTTGTGGTTTTATTGTACAGTCTATTAAGACATATATCATTAAAGTCAGAGGGGCATAATTGATGTTAAGATATAGCATAATGTACTTGCAAGTCAATTCTTTGGTATGATTCCAAACATTTTTGTTTCATAAGCCAATCTCTGTCTTGTAGAAATATGAGCATTGCCACCTCAGTGGAGGCAAGTAAGGCCTTCTGTGCTTTAGATGTTGCTTTTGGGTTTTTGTAACCTCCTGATAGTTGTGGATGTGCTCTAGGAGTCATTTATCCTCCTAGATAAATGAGGATATCCTTCTAGATAAATGGCCACCCCCTCCTAGGAAGGCTCAACGTCGTTCCGTGTTTTATCCAATTGTGGATATCCCTGCTATTGTGTTGTGCTCAAGTATAAAAGTCATAATAATGGTTTTGCAAGATTAAACAGAAAATTTAAGCCACTTAAGAACAGTTAATTCTGTATTAATTGGTCAGATAGGATATGTTTGAAGGATTTCTTGATTTTATAGGACATAATGTCAGGCCTGGGTGTGCTTAGTGAAACTGAACTCAGTCTGCTAACTAAACATAGTTAATTCATGGTTTAGTAATGTTTGTCAACATTACATCAGTATTTACCTCCTAAAACTTGCTTCCAATCATGTGAAAACCATAAACGGTTTTATATTTTCCACGTTGCAACAGCTTATGCAAACACTAATGTTCCAATAACCCTACTAACAGAAATTATTCCTGGAGACCAAACTAGCTGGTAAGGCACGTTTGCCACTGATTTGACCCAGACCCAAACACCACAGCTCTCCAATCCCCTGGGCTTTTCTCCGCATGCTTGACTTCTTAACTAATCACCAACACAGAGGACGGTGCACACACACCCTCCCCAGCAGCTACCACATCCGCAAGCGGTGATCCAGGCAGCGGCGTGCTCAACCCAAAGTTAACTACACTTCAATGGATTCAATGAATCACTTTGTGTGTATGGGTGCTAAATGTTAGACTCACATCAACCAGCCAGATGTCATTTTCCCTGGTGTCTTTAAACCTATCGCAGAAAAAAAAAACAAAGTTATACTGATTCAGCAGATATTTAAAGACACCAAAAAAACTCTCTTTGAGTGACATATCGTATGTGTTGTTAAGACACGTATTTAAAAGAAATATATATTAATAGATTTATAACATAATCTAATTGTCTTCATTTAAAAACTTGGAAGCTACCATTTTTCTACTGCTCATTAACCAACTTTACAGTTTTAATTGTTTGTGGTAATATTTCTTTTTGTTACTTTTAACTGATAGTATAGACAAGTATTAATATGTAATTAATGGCATGCATCTTTCAAATAAAATAGGTTTGAAATGCGGCATATTTTACTTTCTACCTGTTCTGCTCTGTATTGCCACTTTAGTTTTCACATACAACTTTTAGTATATTTTGTAAGCTGAGGTATTCCCAAAATTTCAAATTTCTCTTTCATAACCAACAGAAACGTGTAGTGGGTGTCTTTTGAACTGGCAGCAACAGATGGGGCAGAGAGGATTGTTACATTACTCTAAACTCCACACAGCTGCAGACATCTGTGGCTATGCTGGTTGGCTACTTTCTCTTACGTCTCATTTAAAGGACTTTAAACTGTGGGAGCGATATGAAGGACAATCTTTGCGGTTTTGAAATTATACTTTTTTTCAAACTATGGTGCATCTTGATACCAGTAACTGGCTCATGCAAACACCAGATCAAGAATATAGAAATAAAACCTTAAACTGTGAAAGTTTTATTTAATAAGCTTAATAAGAATACAAAAAAATAACTGTTTTTGTACTCTTGATTGAAATGAGAAATATGTAGAGAAAAATAATTTTGAATTGTTCTATTCCAATTTCCAAAATGCCAACATTAGGCATGCATAAAATTAACAAGAATCACGTTTTCAGGTGTAAACACCTTAAACAATCACTGTCCAACCATGCATACAAACATGTTTTTACAAAGCATGTTTGTAAACTCAGGAAGTTGCATTATTACATGACCAAGTTTCAATCAGGCATTGTAGCTGGAAATTGAATTCAGAATAGCATCACTTACGTTTCATCGAGATCTTCAACAAAAGCAAACACCGCTGAGCTCAAGAAAGCTGCCAGAACTGCAACAATAAAAGACAGAAAAAATAGGCACGTTTAAATTAGAGACAACCACCAATTACGAGCTCCTAATGACTGAAGCATCACCAGCTAAAGCTACTGTCGCCCTCCCAGGCTAACTGTGCCTCAGTCTGGGCCAAAGTTAATATAGCAGCTGCTTCAGACGTAGTTCTAAACCCCGGACATGAAAGTGTATGTGTTAAACTGTTGGGGGTGCATAAGGCAAGAAAGTAAACGTACCTCCACAAATCACGGAAGCCCTGACTTCTGCCATTGCTTCAAGTGGAAAGAGCAAGCAGGAAATGCTGCAGCTAACGTTGTGGTCGGTACGCATGCGCAGATTTACGCAGCAGTCCAAAAGGCTTTACGTCAGGATTTTTTTTTTTTCTGTATTTTATTTTATTTTATTTATTTATTTATTTGTCTATTTATTTATTTATTCTATTTTTTTAAATATCATTGTAGATAATGAAGAACAACACGTATACTGTGTAAATTTTAATACATCTTCAGGTCCCAGGAAAAAAATCTCATACATTAGAACAAACGCCAATAAATTATAATATATGTTTATATATTTTAATAGTCTAGTTTTCTACTTTGCTTTGTTTCGCTTTTCATTGTACAACAGCAACTGAGTTTTATTGTGTTGCAAATTGAAAACTATAACAGTGGTAACATGAATACAATAGCCTTGTTTGTAGCTGTTTGCATTTTTTATTCATTTTGGTTTACTTTTCATGTTAGATGTCTTGATTGTCTTGATGAAGACACTTCATAAATCATTAATAATAATAGAATACCATTATGAATACTGTAAGATGTCTTTATTTTTTATTGACTGATCATTTGTTTTTAAATAATATGTTTTTTAATTCATGACTCCTACTGTATTTCTGTATTTTAATTTCCTTACTGTTATATATATATTTAATCAAATGTTAATGATATATTTGCCATAGAGCATCTGATGCCAGTTTTTATTTATTTATAACTTTCGATTTTATCTTGATCTGATCTGTTTCTAGCTTTGTGGTGCAGACATTTAATTTTTATACTCAATTTATCTAACTTAAGAAAAAAACCTTTGGTGGTAATATAATTTGGAAATTCCATTGGTTAGTATTTTCATTAGTCTGTTACATAGCTAGTTAAACTGTATTTAATTGTCCTTCTAGTATTTGCTGTTGTTGTTGTTTTTGTACCCTTTTTACTTTCTGACTTTGGTTACATTTCTCATTCTCAAATATTAAATAATATTAATATAGAAAATGATAGCTGGACTGTGGATATCCAAGTCATTTATTTATTTTTTATTCATGTTAATATATTGTATTTTTATCCTCAACCAATCTTTTTTATATAATAATTTACTTTTCTTGCTCTAGTGCACTGTTTTTTTTTTTTTTTTTTTTTTTTTTTGCAATTCAGCAATGTACTGATACAGACAAAGGCAAACATGAATGTCATTGTAATTTTGGGGCCTGCTTAATTGTGGGTGTATTTGTACCTTCTGTATTCTGAGTTATTTCACCCCACATGCTCTGATATTTTTTTAAGAGGGAATGAGAGTGGAGATCATTGCTGATATCGGCCACAAGGTGTCCCTCTAAACTAGCTGACTGAAGTGTCACTCTATCAAGTATGTGGAACATAAATTGTGCATCCATGAGATTTCAGTATGTCCTTTAGGATTTAAAACAACCAACAAGCTATAGTAAACTAATAGCTAAATAATATTATAAGCATGCTTAATTGCAGAAATTATTTGAATGAGTGTTCGTCATTGGTACAAACTGACCCTATATTCTTTATTATTGTGTATTATTCATGTGTATTATTCATAAGTAACAAAAACAAGTAACATGATTTATTGAAAACATATTTATTTGTCTGAGAAAATCTCTGAGTAATAATCTGAATCTAATTACTGAATTGTTTCTAGGCTATCAAACAACTTAATAATTATTTACCTTCAATAAAATATATTTACACTGCAAATTATCTCTTCAAATGAGACATAATGAAAGCAAACAATAACATAATAGAGAATTGTTTTATTCACAGAAAGTGGCTGAACATTACATATATATTATATTCCATCTCGCTTTAATTACTCCTAAACACATAGCTGGCACGTTAGGCATTGATATGTGTCAAAATACCACAGAAATTGAAGTACCAGCAATTTGTTCCTCATTTCCTTTGCTACATTGCACTTCTTTATTACAACTGCAGTCACAACGTCATGCACTGAGGAAGCAAAAAAGCATCTTAAATTAACTTTCTAGCTGACTTACAAGTTTTAAAAATTTAACTTTTTGGTCCTGAAATGGTTTCTAACAGATCTTTGCAAAACAAAAACGTAGGTAACGTGCTGCTTCAGAAGATAATCTAACTGAAAAATAAGGAATGTTGTATTGTGTCTCACTCTTAAAAGAGCTTCACTTTCTCACAGGGGTGAATAGAGATCAAGACTGAGTAGCTACATGGGTTGATGTGGAGGACATGCTCCCGGCTCATGTGCCAAGTATGTGAATGCTTTTGTAATTGCTGTGGCAGAAACCCGGGCACAAGCTGTTAGCTTACATAGAAACGAAAACATCTAAAACAACCCAAATACAATGCTCCTTTGAGCTCTGAGCTTTCAGAACTGTAAGGGTCTTCTTTATAGTGAAAGGAGGACCAATAAAGATCTTTTTTCCATACATTCAAACAAGCAAAGTGATTTGTCTTTTTCATATAAAGACAAGTCTTGTTTAGCCGTCCCAGGCCAAGCTGCAGACTCCCACGCTCAAATGAAGCTGACTGAGCAAACTCATGTCATGTCACAGGGCGGGACAGAAATGACTTCAGCCGCGCTGGAAAACAAAGCTTTCTTTTCCTCACTTCAACCGCAACAACAGCAATGAAGTGGTTTAGCTTTCAAGATTGGGGCTCACATTTGTTACATTAAATAAACACAACAACACATATACATTTTATCATTAAGACAAAAGGAAAAATTCAAGTCAGAAACACCTTCTGACTTTGGAAAGAAAATAATTATTTTCAGTAATATTCCTACTTATGAAATGAGTATGTATTTCGGATGACTGTGCTAAGGGCTTAGGCTGAGCTGAAGAAACTCCTACAGGGCAAAATTATTTGTTGGATTTTTTGCAAAAGGAAGCTCCTGTATCCTAAAGATCATTGGTGTATGAGAGTTAAGTGGGGGTAAATCACAATACTATGTAGAACATTTAATACTGATCTCAATGATTTCAATGTAATATACTTTTGTACTTGAAATTGGTACCAAAACATGCCTAATTTTAAATGATTAGTGTCAATATCGGGACCAAAAATTTAGATTGTTGCATCCCTACTTTCCCACAAAGGTTCGTCGCAGAAAAGGATTCCATTTTCTTCCATAAGGTTTAGTGGCATCCAAACAAATTCAGTTTGGGTTAACTTTGATCTTGGAGTGCTGACATGTTAGAAAAGCATTTGTGCAATCACAGCTATCCCAGTGAAAACAGGTGAAAATACTGCTTTTTTTCTAAGACAATGTTTTGAGAGAAGTCGTGTAGGTGGAGAGCAGACAATGAATTCCATCACGAATAGCTTAGCAAAGCAGGTTAGCGGTTTAAAAGTGCAAACCAGAAAGGATAAAACAGCCCAGTCAATAAAATCGATTGCTGGTCAATTACATTAACACTGAACGGTCCAATAAATTACAGCTGTATTGAAACTTCAACTGATGTATGGTTCCCCCAACGTGATGTTTACTACAAATGCTGATCGGTTTTAGTCCTGTTACAGTGGATGACTAGCATCTTAAGGAAATGTCTTAGTCCAGCTGAAACCATCAGCTCTGTAACACTTATGATAAAGAGTCAGGACTCCAAATGAGGCACACTGGTGACGTCCCGTGAAGGGAATGAAGTGGTGATGCTGTGGCATTCTTCCAAAGCTCACCAACTCAGGAAACCAAGAGCAGCAGCATTGAACTGGAGCAGCAATGTGTACACTTGCATAGTTCAGTTCAGCTGAAGGAGAAATATCCATCCACAAGTGTTCATTCCAGGATGTCTGTTTCAAATGGGACCAGATGGTAGTAGGAAAGGTTGGTGACATACGCTTCTGTTTCCTCGTCACACATGTTTGCTTCCATTGGCAAAAATTCTGTTCCATCTTCGTACCTGTGTGGAAAAACCCAAAACAGGTCCGGTCAAAAGTTTACACTCATAATTGTCATATTTATTGTGGGCTTTTAATAAGTTATTTAAACAGTTCTTCTTGTAGAGTTCATTGACAATATGGCAAATTATTTCGATGAACTTCTTAAATGTTAAAATGTGTATATGGATGTATATATTTCAAAATATAAGTATATTTTTAACTGTAAGCAGTAAATTGTGACATTTTGACCCCATTCTTATTTTTCAAAAGCTGCTTTGTGGCAAGTACCAAAAGGAATGTGTTCCGCTTTTGCTTCCTCCACAAAGAAGGAAGGAAGAGGTGTACAGACAGACTTCCTGTAATGCACGAAGGCAGTGGACAGTCACATTAAAAGACTTCATCACTCAACAACTCAGAAGCGAACATAGAAATAGTAGGATTTGTGGAAAAACAGCAAATTTAGCAGTAAAAGTCACTTGCAAAACTGACACAATCTTACTTAAAAGTTAGTTCAAGAATGATATAATAAATGTGTTTTTTCATGCACAGAGTATTTCTAAGCTTATCTTACAAAGTAACCTGAAAGCTTAATACTCACGTGTGCTCTCCAGAGTCTGTGGACGACGGTCTTTCTTTTTCCTCTGGTATACTATCATCAAATACAATAGTTTCTGTGTTGGCCAGACAGAATCCGTTCGACCGCATGATTTCTGAAAGGTACAGAGTGCAGCATTGCATCATACGTGAACTTATCAAAGGCTGGGGGGATGAAATCAGGTCATTGATCGATATGTACCACATGTACATGTACCTGATATGTTGATTGGACTCTGAAAGCATGGCTGGATTCTGTGGACTTTGTCATTCCTTAGCACCTGGTCCAGCGGCGAGCGTTCAAAAAAAGTCAACATCACCTCTGACCTGGAAAACTGGAGGAGGGATGTTTTTAGACTCTGGAACATCAATTGTACTGACATGAAATGTAAGATCGCAAAAACACATTTGAGTATGACTTTAACATTGCATGCTAACTAAATACAAGCATCATTGACTAAAACAAAAAGTTTATGTCAGCATTTGACTTGTCATAATTCTCTACCTTGTCATGCTTGTTTATTTGTAGTTCATTATTCAGTTTTACTAATATTTTATGTAACCCAGAGTTTTAAACCCTGTCAAAAGAGACGAAGCAAGACCTTTTAAATAATAATGAATATTACTGTTGAGTCTTCTTAAGGTTTTGCTGCTGTTTTCATTTTAATTTTTCGATTTTATCTGTCGAAATATCACCTTTAAAAGGTAAAGTGATAAAGTGATAACTCCAGGTACACTGGTGGTGGTTATGTGATGCAGTTTTAATCATTTAATCCTCTAATTATACACCAGTATGTTATTTATTTAGTCAATGGAATTTGGGCTAGAGGGTTTGTTGTAACTATTTGACTTTGGTATTTCTCTGACCCTGCTCCCTCCATTTTATGGCATAATTATGAATAGTGTTTCTTGTCGCATCAAAAATATACTAACTAAATTACTAACCTTGCATGGCATGTTGATAGCATTCTTTAGAAGTCTTTCCACCTCATTCAACTTCTCCTCAATGTCGTGGGCATCTTTGATTTTTACCAGACCTGCAAAAAAGAAAAAATTAATGTATGGCTGAAATTTCCCAGCCAACTGTCCACAGACTGTAGAGTCTGTAACAGCCATGTAACACGGAGCTTCAGCATACCGTTCTTACAAGTCAGCTGATAATGGGGCTAATCACATGTAAATGTTTCAAAGCTAACATGGAGATGTCTGAAAAATCACAGTCACTCCCTGTCTGCTTCGGCTGCCAATTAAGGCTCTGTAAGAGTGAAACCAAGGATCTAAAGATACTAATACTAATGACAAAAATATTTAGCGATTTGGATATCTGGAAATTTTTCTTATCTTGGAAAAATTATGTGAAAAATATTTATAATATGAACTTTCATTCTTAGCTTCTGCATACAAATAATATGAATGCCAGCAATAATAGAAAAATGTTAGTTTTGTTTGTTTATTTGATAGCTTAATGCATGTAAGTGGAACGATCATGATTAAGGTAGTCACGTTATATTGCTAAGATTAGGACAGCATGTTTTTCTTTAAATGTGTATATTAGTATATTACAGATTGTCAGAATCCAAACGTTTTTGCGAAGTCAGTTGCTGTATGGATTTATCCATCTACCTCTTAGTAATACAATTTACAGAAATCTTTAATCTGAGAGAAAGAAACTGCCAAAATCGAAATGTCAAGTACAACTATTTTTGTACTTTGACAATTAATCAAGGTTATTGCTGTGACCTTTACTAAAACGGAGCGTTAACTATCTACAAAGTCAGGACATAGCAACCAGAAAAGTTCGATTTTTTAAAAAAGGTCAATCTAGATGCATAAACGAAGTGGCCAAGCTTTTATTAAAGTAACCTTTTCCTTAACAATGGTACCTGCTCTTGCAACAGGAGCACAAGAAACTCCATAAAGTGTTGCTGTAAAATTACTGTGTAACCACTGGCATTTGTTTAACAGCACATAATAACACAGAACAGTAACAACAGATGCTGAATACCAAAGTCTGTGATAATTTAAGCCTTGAACAAAAGAGGGAATGCATATTTGGAAGGTAGTGGGTGGATAAACATCATCCTGTTTGGTGATATGAGGCTGCCACCCCTCAGACTGGGCGGTCAGGGAGGCGTCATTTACTGCCATGTCGACATAAAGGGATGTGGCGAGAAGTATGAAGAACAAATACTGAGGTCAAACTGACGAGGCGCTGTCTCATCTAAACAGCATAAACAAAACAGGCACTGTTGCATAGAAGAACTGGTGCTATGTGCACCCACAGCCTCAACCATTTAAAGTGATTACATCACTCCCAGGGGTTGAAGAATTATTGGATGGTTAAATTCTCAAACATTTAGAGAATCTTAATGCCCAGAACTCTTTCTTTACAGGGAATCTTAAAAATGGGTTTGCCTGGATTGGACTGGTTGTCAATATCAATGTACAAGCTTTAAAAAGTTAAGAAGATTATCATCAACAATTCTAACTATTTTTAGCTCATTAATAGGATAGAGATAATACTGGAAAGTTTCTGTTGTTCTGTGAATACATATAGATATCAGCTGGTCAACTGGCTGAAAGAAAACGCCACCACTTTTTATTGTAGCTATGGTTACGAAAAACATGGACAGTCACTGTGAGGAAACTGAAGGAGAACCACTCATTGCTCTTCTTAAGATATATGCTTCGTTATTTAGTCAGTGTGTGACTCACATCAGCTGATCACTGTAAATTGTGTGTTCCAGATTTGTACAATCAACAGTGGACAGAGAAAAGTTTTAAACCATATAAGAAGAAAAATCTCATTGAAGATGGTATTTTCAGTGTTGCTGGAAACCTCATCTGCACCACTTCTTTTGCTACGTTAGTAATTAGCACAATACAAGACGGAAGTCAACTATGTTTTCCATATAAGCTTAGATTTTCTAGTTGTCCAGTTATCCTTCAAAAACTGTCTACAGAAAAAATGCCATAGCAAATCTGTCTTGTTTTTCCAACTAAAATGCCTGAGACCATTTCCTTCAATTTCCCATTTAAGTGTCTATTTCCTGCGTGGACTTCTTGATGTTATGTTATAACTCATTATGCAACGCTATCCAAGATTGTTCAGTTAGATTGTTCAGTTAGATTTGCTGGCCTTAAAGCTGACAACTATGAAGAGCTTAAAGACATTTCCTTTTAGCTGCCAGTAAGTTTTGGGTAGAATCAAGAGACTGCCTCGTTTAAGGTTAAATAGCAATTATTATTATTATTAGGATTATAATACATAATCAAACATATGAGCTCAGAAATGTCAAATTCATCTTTAAACGGAGAGTTTAAAATAGTCAGAAGATGTTATAAGAGCCACAACCATCATCTGTCAGGATCTGATAAGCATATGTCAGCAGTTTAGCACACAATCACTCAACCACCAACACACAGCAGTTTGGTCAGCGTGTTATTTCTTAATATCGCCGTCAACAAGCTGACAACGCTGTGTCTGTAAACGTCTTCATCCAGGCAGCTATTAAACCTGCTGCTGAGTACTCTCACTTATTAGATACACTTGCATTCTTTAAGTGAAACTCTAAAATGTTTTCATTATATGCTATGAATTACTTTCTACATTAAATGTATTTTAAACACATATAATCATTTCACGGGATGAAAGTGGTTTTTAAATTTAGAATTGAACTTTATAATGAATATTTTTAGATCATTCTAATAGAAAGAAAGGGGTTAATCTTCATAAAAAATAAAACAATATAAGAGCAGCCAAAAACATCATTATTTATTTTTAAAGGCTATTTGTACTGGGCAGTACCACAGAATCTTCTTTAAGAATAGTTTGTTAATGCCAGAATAACCCAATAGTTTACTAAAATGCTCAAAAACAGCAAGTAAATTACTGTTCATCTGTCCTAAACAATTTTAATTAGAGTCTTTGATTTGTAGGAAGCAGAGACCGAGTTGGATTTTTAATTATACCTATTTCACATGAACTATGAGCAATCGGGTCCAATTGATGTTCACATTGAGGTCACATGTACACACCAGGCTAAAAATGGCCAGTCCCTCTCCTCTCTCAGTTACTCTCTAAATCTCTTTGTCATCATGACATCAGCCTGAAAAGCTCTACACGCCTTCTTTGTTGCCCGGGTGCTTCACAGTTACAGGAAAACATGACTGCAGCTTGAAAGTCGAATGGGAAAGGACCGTCAATCTAAACAACGCTTGAGGCATGCAAATGAAATATTGAATGTGAAAGAATGTAATTAAACCCATGTTGTTTGGAATACTGGCGACTTGTTGAAGCTGTCCTGAACGACTGAAGTAGCTCAACTATCAACAGCATCCACTGACAGAGTTCCTACACACTTCATGAAAAAATTCCAAACTTTTCAATACTCCACATTTAATTCAAAATACTAAAGATCGTTGCAATATTTCTACAGTGAAAAGCTGCCGTTTTAAATATGGAGCATTTTGTGTCCTGCTGCCAGTCTTGGCCAGGATTCTCTGGCAAAAGAAATTTTTATTCTCAGTGGGGATTTCCTGGTGAAAAAAAAGTTAATAACAAAAATAACAAAGCAAGAAACTGCAAAGAAAGGAAAGACACAAGAATAAAGAAGGAAAATACAAGGAATGAAGAGAGGTTGGAAACATTAATAGGACAAAGGAAGAAATGACGCAAGGAAAGAAAGAACGACAAGAGGCAGAAGAAAAAAATACTTTCTTCTAGGAAGGATAAATGGAAAGAAAGATAGAAGGTTATAACAAAAGAAAGAAGAAAGGATATTAGAAAGAACGAGAGGTAGGAGACGGAGAAAGGAGAATGAAGAACACAGGGAACGATAGAAAGGCAGAAGGATAGAAAGGAGGAATACGGAGAAGGGAGCAAGGAAGAATAGGAAAGGAGGTAGGAACCAGGACAAAAGAAGACCAGCTGAGAGAAAGCCTTTCTTTTCTTATGCTGTAAAGACAGAAGGAAGAAAAGGAAGAGGAAAAGAGGTGAAGGCACTAAGAAGAAAGGAAGGACAAGAGGGAAGGAGGAAGGTCAGACCTTTAGACGTTTATATTAATATATAAAATTTATAAATAAGGCCTTTTATTATTCTAATTCAAATTCTAAAATGCTTTATGTATTCAAAAGGAAAATTAAATCAATAACACTCTGTTTTCTCAATCCAAATGCATTCAAACCTGGAAAAACTTCAATCAAATTTTATATAAACTCTTCCAGACTTTTACAGACTTTCCTAGATTACATGAACCTGGCATTTACTGTTCAGCTGTGATCTGGATAATAGGCGTGACGGACAAAATAAAGAAGCAAAAAGTCAGTCATGTGACCCAGAACGCCTCTTCCCAAAATACACCAAACACTACAGAGGAAAACGGAAGGCAGAGAGCTGTCAACAACTCTGTCAGCTCTTTCAGGGCCCAGGCAGGAAGCAGAGTTTTTCCAGCCTCCACTAAAGGGATGTTTCCGAAACACTTGCATCGGCTCGCGGGGTACAGAGACAAAGCGGAAGTGCAGAGGAAACTCAAACACCGAATAAATAGGAAACTCTGCCAAATCTGAGGCAACTCCAGCATAGAATCGCCCAAAGCTGAAAATACTGAGGGCTGAAGGTCCAACATAGAGATGTTGCATACTTTAAACTCTGCTGTTATTCAAGCTGAAGTTGCAGAACAGAAAAGTTTAGTTTGCCCATACAATTAAAGAATTTTTTCTTATGCAGAGTTATTTTTCCTGTATGAACAGCAAAATATCTCATATCTTTCAGGTTGTACCACTTAAACTTATGTTTAGTGGTACAACAACTTTCATTTCATTTTCTTCCAACAGCAAATTATTCCTAAGTTCCCTTTGAACTGATCCTTGGTGGTATTTTAGAACAAAATAGTAATTTACCTGTTAGGCTTTTTGAGGGGATATGACGTTTTACTGGCATTCTGAGAACAAAACACTTATCTGAACTTCTGTACTTTCAGGTAAAAAACCCAGATTAATGCATCAAAACTAAGAAACCCCACAATTTCCTTTCAATGAACACATCACCCAACAGCCTGTCCAAAGGCTATGGACATTTACTATGATGCATAACGATGGAGGGATTTGTAATTGCATTCAGAAAGACTACCTCTATCAATGACCTAGCAGGACATTTTTCTTTCTCTTCTGTGTTACCTAGATAATGCTTTTATCTATTTTGACTTATACGGAATATGAGTATCTTACGACTTTAAAGTAAAAGACGAACAAGATCGAAATATAAAAATACATTTTGATAAGGTGCCCTGATATGACTTTAACGTGATTTAATTAGCACAACCTAGAAACACATCCAGTACAACCACAAAAGCAGCAGAACATGTTTTGCTTTAAGTATGTTGAAATGTAACAGAAACATCCTAAAGAAGAACTTGTTGATCATTAACTTGTTCAAACAGGCTGATGTAAATGCAGCTCAGAGTAACCTCAAAGCCTTAACAAATAAATCCGCTATTAAACATATCACCATCCTTTTGTATTTGTATAATAACCCCTAGGAGTCTATATATGATGCTGTACAAAAAGTATCCACTGCCAGGCTTTTTTTTACCAGTGTGATGGATCCACACAAAGTACTGCATAATTGTGAAGCGAAAGGAAAATTATTCCTGTGCATTTGCCTTCTCTGAGTTAACAGAAGCACTTTTTGCTACAGTTGCAGCAGCAACACTTGACTGTACAGAAACTTCCTACCCATTCTTTTGAAAGCTGCTAAAACTCAGTCAGGTTGGTGGAGAGCATCTCTGAGCATATTCTCAAATCCAACTGGAGATTCAAGATTGCATAATCAGTTAGGACACTTATAAGCCCATCAAAACATATGAATTTGTTTTGATCTATTCTGTTAAGTGAAAAGTTTCATTCTTGTCTCACCTAACAAGAACATCTTCTTCCACACGTTTGCTGTGTTCCCTGCATGGCTTGTAGCAAACTTTAAGAGGGACTCCTTGTGGCGTGTATCTCTATAAAATTCAAATAGAGTAAATGACTAATTGTTATCTTGTCGTCAAATTCTCCCACAAACACGGCAGATCTCTGCAAATCCTCCAGAGTTCCCATTGGTATTTTTCTTCCACTTCCTTCCAGTGGCCTACCACATTAAAATCCTATTAAATGCATTGAAGTTTGACCCTACAAAATGTGAACAAGTTTGAGACTTTGCAAGTCAATGTGCAGCAGTGTGTTGAAGCTGAAAAAACCCCCCAGACATTTTGAAATGATTTCCACAGCTGTTCTGGGGTCAAACAAAAGAAAAAAAAAGGTGAAATCCAAAACAACAGCTGTTGCACTGTCTGAGGCAGAATCGTGAATGTCCAAAGAATTGTACTGTTCAATTAAATGTCAATTTCTGGAAAAGAAACTTGAACTTTTCAGATACCTCAAAAAGGGAAAATTCCTGCACGTAAGATTTTTTTACAATGCAGGAGAGATGCTAGAAAGTTTTCTAAGGGCTGCAGGGTGGGGTCCCACTGAAAACTTTGGGGAGATTAACCAGAAATAGAAGCTAAAACAGAATGAGTGTGACATGAGTTATCATGGTGGTCAGAGCTCCAAAATGGGAAAGATGTCACATCTTAGTTGGGGGTGCTCTCTTTGCAACTCAGAAGATAATAGGATATGATCTGCCATCTTATGGAAAACTATTACTAGTAACACAAACCAAATCATGCATTGATTTCAAAAGCAGTAAGGCAGTGGGTTGCCTAACTTTCACCATTATGTGTGCCAATACCCCACCACTGTCCTGAGATCTTATATGCTTGGCAGCCATATTGGATGCAAAACTCAGGGTTGTTTTGTGAGCTTTGACTTTCCCAGTCAGAATTCCGACTCTTGTATTTCTGTCAGAATTTCAAAAATCCAGCTTCCAAGTACAAAGAGAACCCATTCTTATCATCCTGTAGGCTATTTAATAAACACTGAAAGGTGGGACTTGTAGGGAATCAGCTCCTGATGCAGGCATGTGGAGGATTTTTTTCTTTCTATTAAAAAGCCAGCAAACTCAGTCAATCTGTGTAACAGAAATTGGCTACACATACTTACAATTGTAATCATAATACAATTATAATGTTTTGATACGTCTTTCATTATGTCTAATTATGACGTTCATGGTTGGATGAACATTTTTTTTTTTGCTAAATCTTCCAGATGTATGCATAACATTCAAAAGGTAATATTTGTAAAAGTTCGCATTCATTTAGCGCATTTTCCTCCATCAGTCTAAACCTCCAGCTTTAATAATAAGTGTCTGTCATCATTTCCTGTCTGTCTCAATCTGTTTCTCCCATCTTACCGACCTTCTATCAGCGGAGATTTAGATAAGTCCTTTCTGTCTTCCGGAAAGGACTCCAGCAGTCTCTTAAAGAGCCGCCCCAGGTCGGAATAACTCCGATGCAAGTATAAAATGTTCCTGTCGGACCATTCGGTTCGGATCTCGAAGAACTCCTCTTCCTCTCCGCGCTGGCTGATGATGAGCCTCCGGATCCCATTAACCCAGCAGTCCCGGACAAACATGTTGACCAGAGACGTGCCTTCAAATACGGCCGATGCCATCCCGCCCTTCAGGCGTTTAAGTCCGGCATGCCGGGGCTCCTGCCGCAGGGGGCTGTGGTGGAGGTAGGGACCAGCTCCGAAACCTAAAAGCTGCGCCGGAGGAGGAAAAGGCAACTTCGGGAAGTTTTCAGTCTGCCCTCTGAGAGCGTCGGACAGCTGCAGCAGAGAGAGAGAGAGGAGCAGCAGGAGGAGCAGAAAGAGGAGGGTTTGCTCAACCCATCAGTACTGTCAAACGTGGCATGACTTAGGGGAAAACACTCAACTGACTTCAGCGACAAATTTAGCGCCTCTGCGAAGCTGATTTAAAAAGCTAATTTTAGCCACTTGAAAGAAAAAAATAAAACCGAAAATGTGAGTCATTTGATTTTTTTTTTTTTTGTGTGAATTTAAAATTATGATGTTAACGTTAGAAGTGTAGTTATTAATTAAAATCGTAGTTTTGGGAAAGACAAAGCAAAATTATGAGTCTTAAAACAATTCAAAAGAGAATCAGCCACAATTATGTATTTTAATCGTATTTAGTAATTTTATTCAGCTTCCTCCAGCCACTTGTTGATGTGCCCCTGAGGAAGGCACCTATGTTGCCAACCGGTCTGGGTGTTGGTATATGAATGTGTGTGCATTGTTGTGAGTGCCATTGGCTGAATGTGTGGCTGACTAGTGAAATGTGCTTTAAATAGTGGGGATGCCCAGAGAATCACTCTAGAAATTATAGCAGTTACTTTAACTTTTAAAGAAGTCAATGAGTTTTAAATTTTGATTTTCATTATTAAAATATTTTATATGTGATATTCAGAATTATGAGATACAAAATTACTCTTTGACTCCTAGGAGTCACGATTGTGAGATACAAAATTGTTTTTAATTAAAAAACAAAAAAGTGTGCTCACATTTAAAGTGATGTGTTTTGTAATTAGAACTTAATAGAATAGAAATATACATTGTTGTCCCACAGTGGGGAAAATCTGGCCTACTAGCAGTAAGTTAAAGGCAAATAGAAGTATGCATGTTTAAAGTAAATAAATTAGATAACATTTAAAAAAATCAGAACAGAAAAAGAATAAGACAAGTAACTATAGATTTAAAGACAATATTAGGAGGTAAAAAGTCCAAATTTGATATTTAAAGTCATGATCATGCGATACAAATGAGGAGCCATGGGTTCCAAGTCAGAACTTTGGCTTTTTATACAGCCAAAGTTTTAACATAGAAAGTTATCCTTTTTACTTCAGAAGTCATAATTATTAAATTAAAGTCAAAACTATGTGTTCTGAAGTCATGATTTTGACAATAAATGTCAGAATTATGAAATCCAAAAAACAAAATCATCACTTTGTATCCCTTGATTATGATTTGGGATTTTGCTTGTGTGACTTCTGGTTTCCATAACTTTAAAAAGTAAAAAAATAAAAATAAAAAAGATTGAAAGAAAGATAAGATATACTGCTTTAAGTGTATTGTTCGTTTCACCCTTGTTTATAGTTTCCAGAGTTCAGAGAGTTTGAGCTTTCTGGATCTGCTGCCCATTTTCCTCACTCCCTCCCTTCTTCCTTCCTCCCTCCTTGACAACAGGGTATAATTATGCAAAGAATGCAAAGGTCTGCAAAGACTGCACTGTCCGTCTCCTTTTGCATTAACAGGATAGTCGTATACTTTTCTCTCCTCTTAACCATGATAAGTTCTACTAACTACTTATTAGTGACCCTTCATTTATTGCCTCTGCTCCAACTCTAAACAAAACCAGCTTTAAATTATGTGTTCTTTCCAGACAGCCAGTGGAGAGCGCTCCCAGAAGAGGTTGCTGAAGGTTTGTGGGGTCCAAAATCAACTTTTGGTTTTATTCAAACAGCTTATGTGTTTTAGTTGTGCTGATCCTGTCCGAATATGACACTCTGGGCTTTTCTTTTTGATTAAGGTGTCTCCATGTGTTCCCGTTTCATTTCACTGACTGCTTAAAGTCTTAAAAAGTACACTGTGTTCTTCATGTTGTACTCCAAAATAAACAAAGTTGCATCAAAGCGTTGAAGAACAACAGCAATAAATACAAATTCATAAAAAATCTCATAAATCTCAATAAACATACAAAAAATAATACGAATACAAAAAAATTACAGTCTTTAAATAACACTATCTTAGTAAAAAAGCCAAGAGTTTCTTTTTTGCACAAGTCTAACAAGGATTGAGAAACTTTCTCTAATTTTGGAGCAGATTTCTAATTTGGATATGAACTGATAGTTTAACCACAGTACTCTTGTTGTTGAGTAATAATATAAAAGACCCTTGAAACACAAATGATGGCACCAGATAGTTAATTTCCGTAAAAGCTAACAATAACAACCCAATAAAAGGTATAGCATTTGGGAAGGATGTCATAATGTCAAAATCTGGACTTTTAATAAATTATTACTTCGAATTTTGACATTCTGTTTTTCTGTATTGCTTCCCCCTAAGCAACAGAAATGGGCTGAATACAAATATAAAGACAATCCTCTTTCAAGGTCTTTAGGGAAGAAAACACATTTTAAGCCACATGAAAATATCAATATCAGAGCTGAAATGCAGCCAAAACTTTAATAACAACTTTAATAAACAGAAAAACTACTTCTAGAATAGAAACATTTACTACAAATTTGAACATACTTAGAAAGTCCAGAGGACTACTCACACTTATCCAGCAACCCAGAATGGGGATTAGAACAAATTTACAAACTTAGATTATTAGTTCTAAGTTAGAACAAACTTAGAACTACTTACTAGTTGCTTTTTAGCAACTAGTAAGTAGTTGCTAGGTAAGTTAGCAACTACTTTTTAGACTCCTACTCTTCCAACCCAGAAAAGGAATTAGACTTACTAATACTTATCTAGCAACCCTGAACAGGAGTATCTAGTTTATATATTTGGATCAAAATTATTAGATTCTTCTTCTTTTGCTCTTTCCTTTAGTTTGTTATTTTGTTTGTATTTCCTTTTAATTCACGTAAAGCACTTTAAATTGCCTTGCTGCTGAAAATGTGCTGTATAAATAAAATTACCTTACCTTACCTAACAATCAGCTACCTAGTATTCATGTTTTGACAGAGTAACCTAAAGAGAAATAGGGTGTCTCTGTATAGCTCCATTGAGCGGAGCACTTATATTTCACAGAGAGGAGAGCCAGGGACTAATAAAAGGTCTTTACTGGAAGCTATGGTGGAGGCAAGAAGTGACGATTCAGCTGTAATTAATGACTGTGGAGAGGGAAACTGTTCTGGTAAAAGCAGTTCAACGCAACACCCCACAGCACAGACACACGTACATGCACCTGCATGCACTTAGCAATAGCATTATGTGATGGAAAACTGTAAAATGGTGACGCTTAAATGGGGAAAAGGAGCTCTGACAAGGCAAAACACATGGTAAGCACTTAACTTGTGACGTTAAAGCTAACAGCTGATAAATCAAAAAGTCCTCTGTAAAGTTTGACAATATCATATCCAAATGTCCCCAAATGTTTTCACAGAAATAATATGTTGACAATAACAACATAAAAATATTCACACTATCCCTGCTGCACTGTAATGTTCTTGTTATTTTAAATTATAATAGGAACTGTAAGTGATTTCTAATTATATGTCCATCTGTATTTTGGCCTGTTTCTAAATGGTTTGGATGATGTACACTAAAAAGGTTCGCGTTATCTTTGGAAGAGATGCGGGATCACAGTATTCCTCCACTGTGTTTTCACTGGGCATAATGTGCTTTTTCCACATATGCATACTTTTTATGATGCCAGACACACCTGGAGTGTTTGTAACCAAAACTCTCAGCTCTAAAAAGAGTTTAGAAGTTTAATTTTCAACTGAAGTTTGCTCATTTCCTCACATTTAGACATATGTATATAAATAAACTGAGCCAACTTGTTATTTATGGCTGAATCTTGGATTCAATTCCAGTCTTGTAAATGTAATTTTTTAAAACCTTTTATTTATTGCTCTTGTTGTATTAATTAGCAAAATTAAATAAATAAATACTTTTATACAAAAATCAACACATCTGTGACATGTTGTGTTTTAGCCCAATTTAAAAAGCTAGTCATATATTATTTATCAAAAGTTAAACTTCTGACTTTTGAGTTGGATTCTAAGACAGGATATTTGTTTAATTATGAATAATTAAACCTATATGTAATTTGGTTGAATTAGGAATTTTTCAAAAATGTTAATGTAAGCTTTGGGTGTTGTACAGTGTTGGAGACCATATTTGTTCTCTAAGCGGGTGTTAGTAAGAAGTTAACGATAGTACATTTAAAGCTTTATTAGATATGTGCACAACCACCAATGGTGTTTACAAAAGCTGAAATTATACAGTGGTGTGAAAAATCACAGCGATCCTCTCTAATAGTATGGTATCAGAGAGCTACACTGCACACTAAATTATTATGTGTTGGTTGAAGTGTGAGATTAACTTTATATATAAACGTTTACACAAGCATCTTAAAACCATAGATCAATGTTGTCCTGTCAGCTGGCATGAGAACCTAGTCATTAACTGATAGTTTGTGCAGATTTGTGCTCAAGTTCTATTTCATTGACCGAGTTGGCTCTCCATGCTCAGCAACATTGGTTTCCTACAAAAAGTAAAACAGATTTTGAGTCAAGCAATGAGAGGCATAAAATTATTTGTTTTGTTTTAGCACCATCTTATTGTTTTTTACTGACAGACAAACTAAACTGCTAAATTTTGGTTTCTCGACAACATGAAACGTGCGAGATGCTAACTTCCATTTTTGTATTAGTTGAAAAATTTCCGAAGAGTTAAAACTGTATCTATTTAAATTGCTCCTAAACTTGATAATTGGCCCATTCATATACACATATCTCAAGCAACGCCATGTTCAGCAGCAAAAACCAGTAGTCTGGAGGAGCTGCACAGATCCACAACTCTGGTGGAAGAATGACTAGCCTTGTACTTTACAAATGTGAATTTGAACAAAAAGCAGCAAGAAGAAAGCCATTAGTGTAAATAAAATCACAAAAAGAAGAAAAGGTGGAGGACCACCAATTATAAATGTACAGACAAATGAAAGGAATGATTTACATCAAAGCATGGCTATGTGTTATAATGGCCCGGTCAAAGTTCAGTGGAGGATCTGTGGCACTTCTTCATCCAACCTGACTAAACTAAGAACCAACTTCATAATTGTGCATCACTTTAACTTGGTCTAACACAAAAAACCTCAGAAGTTTTGTGGTTCTAACATAAAAACATGAAAACGTTCAAAAGGTATGGATTACTTTGGCAACACTTTCCCAACTCAGACACATATGCTGATCTGTGTGATCAGCATATGTACTAAGGCAAATAAACTGCCTTAGTAATATCAGAAAACCTCTTTTCCCCTCTTGTAAGAAAAAGGATATGTATGTTTGGAGCTAGGTTTTAGTCTGTGGTTTGGCCACATTGAAACAGTCAGCACATTTTACCTTCTTTGAAGATAGTTTCTTGGAAAGAGATTACGTGGTAAAATTCAGTTTTACCCACTTCTCCTCAAAAACCCCCTTTGCATAAATGTGCATCTCATATTACAACAGTGTAATTGTTAAACCAAAAGAGGATGGAAGTTTTATTTATTTATTTTGTTGATTTAGACCAGAGTCACTTTATATGAAGTCAGAGTTTGTTGGGAAAAGGTTCTCCCTTCGTTTACAGCCATTCTCTAAATGTAAATCTGGAATCCTACCTCTTGCCTTAGTGTCTTATCCACGGATTGAACTAGAAAATAACTTGCACAGGGAGAACAAGTAAGTTTCAGCAGAATGACAGAAGGCTAGGATTCAAAGCCATGACCTTTTTGCTGCCAACAACTGTGCTGTCATTCAGTCCTTAACAAAACATCTGAATTTATGCTGAAAATAAATTACACACAGGTGAGGTTATTTGCTAATAAGGTAGTTTTTAAAGGAAATTTGTTGCATAGACTTTAATTTAGGGGTATTAGTTCAAATGGGTTTGAATACATGTACATGCTGCACTTAACATATTTTTTATCTATTAAAAAATTTGGACTCTTTTTATTTTAGAATATTCCTTTATTGTCTATTACTTTGTGTTTATCCAAAATCCTAATAAAATGCATTGGAATTTGTGGTAGCAGGACAAAATGGAGATAAGTTCATGGGGTATTAAAGTGTCTGCAAGACATTTTAGAAAGTCCGTGAATGGGATCCTGAAAATATACCTGAAGGGAAATAAAATATTCAACTATTCTCTGTGAATTTAAAACTTAGTCATGAGGATTTGAAAACAAACTTGAACAACCAAGTTTCATTCAGAGGATATTTTTGAAGCAGTAAGATGTATGATGGAGCTTAGGCTCAGCTATGTCACCAACATTTGTGTTAATATCACTGAGATGTAAACAAAGGCTTCTTGACACTGCCTCACTACTGATTGACTCCAGCACAAAGATAAACACATTCATCCAGTCTTTGGCCAAATCCTGGGGAAGCAGACTTCTCTTTTCAAAACCTGTTAATTTCCAGCCTAAGATTGTAATTGATGACACCAGAAAGACACAGAAATTGCTTGCTCATCCCTAAGCAAACGTAAATTTACCACCCTGACAAGACCATATGCTTTAGCCGTACTTTAAGACCCAATTGTTCACTCTTATGTCAGCACCCATCCGCTCAGAAAACCAAACATTGGAGAGTCAATAAGTAAAAGTCAGAAAAGAAACAAAAACAAAGATGGACACATCTGTCAGAGGACAAAGAACATCTGCGTTGTATGGATGCATGCGTTGTGATGAATGGGCACAGCTTTGCTTAGGGGAAGCTGTAACTCTAAAGTTGCCCACACTCAAAGACAAAACCCACCGAAGAGTGCAGGGGCTGGGGTGACAGCGGCTTACCAAACTGCCTGTGAGTGTCTTTAACAGGCTCCATAATGGACTGTGGTTGTATTTGGTGAGCATCTGCTAGGCCCTGTGTTTTATGGCCCGGTCCCTATTGTGTCTGTAGTGATGCCTGACGAGTGGAGGCCCAATGGCTTGAAACAGAGTGAATGTCTGATCCTTTATTCCCTCCGTATGGAAAAACGAGCTCCAGCACAAGTAATAAATTTGGTCTATGGGCTTCTTACGTCAATGGATTTTTCCTTGTGGTCTTAGACTGAGGTTGAAAGGAAAGTGTTTGAGTTTTAGGACTAAAAATATTAAAAGTAACACTAGAAAATTCTTACAGAATACATATCTTTGTGGGTTAAGTTGTTTTTCTATGTATTGTATGACAAACAGAATGTTGAAGCTTCCATTTAGAAAATTCAGATTTGATTTGAAAAGCAGTTTTAGAAAAACATCTGAGGATTTTCACAAAACTAAGAGCTGGAGACGCTTGGTACAGTTTGCTGAATGCCAGAGTAATCATTTCTTGTTTCAAATCTGGCTTAAAAAAGACCAGGAAATCTCTTGTCTGTCATAATTTGAAGTGGTGATAATGCACCTAAACAAAGAAGATGCAGAGGCGGTGAGCAGATTAAGGAATTTTACAGAGGAAGAATTTACTAAATTTTACAAGGACACTGGAAGAAATTAAATTCTGCTTTCAAACCAAAAATGTATGCTTTCGACTTATGGCAGTAAACTTCCCTCATGCAAATCCTGATATTATCACATCAAAAAAGTAATTGAAACTCAACAATTAGCAGAGACTTGACATCTGCATGTTGCATGTGGAAATGGCTTCCTGGAAGACTGAAGACATGGAAAACTGTTTCTGCTGAATGTTAGCATGTTAGCATTGACAACGCCTGCAAGCTGGCCGACTGTCAAAGAACTACTGGGACAAGGACAACAGATTAGACCTGCCCAAGGCTTGAAAGGGCTGTAAACCCATCAGCAATAAATCTTAATCCTGAAAAGTTTGGAAGAATCTCCAGTTTTTTTCTTTAAACGTGATAAAGATTTAACCCATAAATCACACTAATTTTGAGATGAGGACTGGTAAATAGCAGTAATGTACAGCACATTATCCACATAGCAAAAACAGAATTGGATCACAACGAGGCCCAATCAGGGTGGAAGGATCATAAATATCTAAGCAGTGTATTTATATTCTTGATGATATACTGCGATATATCATCAACAGCAAAGTATATCATCAGTATCACTGGTGGTATCACTGATACCACAGTATATCAGTAGTGGGTTTAAAACCTAGAAGAAACAATTTTTCTAAGAAAGAGGACTTAGTTTTGTGCAACCTGCATAGATATGTAATCATAAAGTGTGTGATGCAGCGCTCTGTCTTCTGATTCAGCACACAGCATTCGTCTCATACTGTTCATGGTCAGGATTTACTGGGCACACGGGAACAGAGGTTTCAGCTGACGGGATATCTAATGGCCGTGTCTGGATCTTTAATCTGCAGTGAGACCTCCAGTTTGCAACTTTAACATATAAATCTGGGACACATGCTGTATCAGAAGGCTAAACCTGTGAGTTATAGTTTCAGAATGCCTGCAGTCAGATTCAAATTCCCATATAGTTTCAAAATAAAATGAAAAGCACAAATATTTTGGTCTTCATGCTCTCTTAACCCAAAAGAAGAAGTCATCCAAACACAATATGATGTTATTATTCATAGATCTGATGTCTAGCAGGAATATTCCATCTGTGGAGCGATTGTCCGTAACGCTCTGAACTTCCATTACTTTCTCACCACTCTGCAAAAGCAGCTGCAGGTGCCTCACAATTACACAATTTACAGCTTCAAATAAAACTGTCAAGAGTGGATAAACATGCTCTGCATCCTTAAAAGCCCTGAGTTTTCACTGGGGCTTCAAGACAGATGTATCATATTTGTAGTTTTACAGAGATAATCTCTTCAGTTTTATGAGACAGTACTAATTTTCTGCCATCATATGGTGTATAACTGATCCACAATCACCTAAAATATTTTTGAGATTCTTGGAATGCATACCATAATTGGTCGGGCAAGTATATCTTAAATTTGTTTTCTAAAACCGTTTTTGACTTTTTCAAACATTGACATAATTTATATTTTCAATTTGTATGTAAGTCTCAATTCACTGGGCCTCCACTATTTGTTTTTCCTGTTTGAGACCTGCATCTTGTCTTAATCTCTCTCATCTCATGTAGTTCTAGAGGATTTAGATCTGAGGACTGGAAAAGGTTACATTTGGATCTTGTGAAGCATTTCTGTGCTGATTTGTCCACATGTTTTTAGATCATTATAGAATTGACAACAAACTCTTACTTATGTAACCCCTTTTTCTGAGCACAGCAGTAGTGCACTTGGAGGAATAAACCATGCTGACCACATGATCCAATAACTGGCTTACAGGCATATCCAGTGGTGCTGCTAAACCCAACAACTTCGTTTGACTCTCCAAATGTTTCCCCTGAAAATCCCGACTGCTCTTGATAATTGATGATTATTGTCTTTCAGCCAACATGAACAGAATGTGACCACAGTCCTCTCTTTAGAAATTTGTGGATTAAAGTTAAATGCAAAAATATTGAAAATCTCACCAAATATTTTAAGCATTTTTTGATGTATATGTTTTCTTTCTATTGTGCAAATTCAATGCATTTTTTATTATTATATCTAAATATAAAAACATTAGTTGATTCTTTATAATTTTAGCTAAAGTTATTAAGACCCGTTGTGGAAGGTGCAAAGAACCACTTGTTCCAGAGCCACAAGTTGCAGACTCCTTAACTAGGTCCCAGTTGAGTGACTCGACGCTTCTAAATTAGAGAAGGTCGCCTCCTACTGGACAAGATAGGTGTTGAGCTCAGTTCGTGCCTGCAATTCACTGCCAACACGTCAGGGGGCAGACCAGCGTCATGGAAACAGTGAACTTCTTACAGTCGAAGAAGAACTTGCATAGCTGAGCAAAATGGCTGACGTTGAGATGGACATCATGTCCAGAAGAATGAATAATGGCAACGAACACGTGTAAGTTTTTCTATGAAAACCAGTTCATATAGACAGCTGCAGGATGCGAGCAGATTTGGGGTCTCAAATTAAAAGATAACCGTTTGTAATCAGAAAGAGAACAGCGCCGCAGGTTCACGTTGTTACCGGAGCATGCTAATGGCTTCAGCTAACTGGCCAATGTTCTTTAGCTTAGCTAGACCTAACTTTCCCTAAACTTCCGAGCTGAAAGTGTACGTTAATTATATTTATCCGTGTTTCCCTCGGTTGAGAGTGTGCTCATATATTGCAAGTATTTTTCATTTTATTTTTTGAGCACTTCATTGTTGTATGTTGGCTTAGTTCATGTAGCGTGCTAGATATAAGTTTGCTAAAGACGTTAGCATATCTGAGCTAATAAAACAGCCTTGGCGGTCTGGGTCAGAGGAACGGCTAACAAGTCAAGTTGACATGACAGTACATTAGTGCTGGCGCTACACCTGTTGGTTGTAATTGATCCTATTGTTTATATTCTGGTGGTCTCTTTAGATTCAGGTTAAATCGAGAGCATTACGTAATCCAACGCTTGTACTTGGGCTAGCAGTGGTTCGGCTTATAATGGCTTCGGTTGTAATCTTTGTGCGCTATGAGCAGGAAACGGACAAATTGCACGCTGTGTCTTTGCAACGTATTTTAAAGTATTTTTTTTTTTTTTAAATAACCGTTTCCTTCGAACTACATTAACAAAGAATGACAGCAAACCATAAACAGAACTTGTCTATGTAAAAACTTCTGTCAAGTATAAGGCTTTTTTTTTTTCACCAAAACTAGTACATTCTGGATTTTAACTTAAAACGTTCACCAAAAAGTTACAGGTTGTATCACAATACCAACATTATAAAGAAATACGTGAAGAGCAAAGGTCCTCTTATTTTTGGTTTCATCTGGAATTCATATTCCATCCACCATCAGACCCAATTTAGTGATCTGGACAGAAATATGCTAACTTTCGTCCTGTCCTGTCATGACGTGTAGTTGGATTCAGACACGTTTCTATGGAGACTGCCTTAAACAGAAATACAGCGGATACTTACCTGAAACTGTCCATTCTGCGCGTGTACTTGCAGCTCTAAAACATATCTCCTGTTACACAGGAGATAAGTCTGCACAATTTCAGAAAATTCTTGAATTGCGATGGAATTTAAGAAATAGTGATATCTGTAATAGGTTTCCAACACAATATATTTAGCAGCACAAGGTAAATATGGTAATCTTTAGTGGCTTACTTGAAGTACTGGCTTTATTAAATTTTTGTTTCTTTGAAGTTCAATGTAAGCCATTTGGAGGTTCTCCTGTTAGTTGTGTTATTTGTATTTTTCAAATCAAAATGGTTCAAATAAATAAAATCATGCACTGTTGTCTAACATGTGTAAAGGTGTGGGAGGCATTTTAAAGTAAAATACAGAACCTTATTGTTTCACCATGAAACCTGTGTGAAAATCTTTTTTTTGCCAATTTGTTTTGCACTACTTTGAAGTTTTTTCATTTTGCATTCTTGAACCTTTTTGTCAAAATTAATATTTTTATCTTGAATAAACAGAAAGCAAGACCCGGAGACAAATGAGAGGAGTGGAAATGAAGACAGTGGAGACTTGTCAGAAGAAGAGGGGGAAGAGGTAAAAACTACAAGCTGACAACAAACACTGGTTTATAATTCATTTTATGAAAATTTGAATTTAGTGTCTGCATGCCTTTTGCCATAAATATCTTTCTTGGATTTCAGGAAAATTAACTTGAATGGATTTTGGCAAAATGTGTGTAAAGCAGCAAACACTACAATACTGATTTGTTATTTCCTCACTTTAAGTCCATATAAAATTTGTGTAAACTTGAAAAGTTGACAGATATTGATGTTGGACAGATTCTTTAAAGTAAAATGAGTCTTCCTTCCATGATCGTACATTTTATTCCTTTTATTGTCCCATCCCAGGAGCAAGCTGGAACTAATGGTGAGAAGACTGAGGAAGGGTCCAAGCATCACAGCAGCAGCAGCGGGAAACACAAGAGGAAAAAACACAAACATCGCAGCAAGCACAAAAAGCACAAACACGCAGCCGAGGAAGACAAGGACAAGAAGCGTAAGCATCGTCACAAACATCGGAAACATAAACGCAAGGAGACCTCCTCTCCCGCCGAAGACGCCAACTTCGCCTCGGCCGGCAACAGGAAGGTGGAATCCTCTCCGTCCTCCGGAAACCCGAGTCTGGACGACCGGGCCGTGTTGGAGGACCTGGAGAAGCAGAGGGCCCTGATCAAAGCTGAACTGGACAGCCAGTTGATGGAGGGGAAGGTTCAGTCTGGCATGGGCTTGATCCTGCAGGGGTATAACTCCGGATCCGAGGAGGACGGAGAGGCGAGGTTCAGAAACGGAGAACAGCGTCCAAGGGGCAGCTCAGGTAAACTCATATCTCCCAGAGGGGAAAAAAGTGGGAAATCTAGAAGGGACTCAACAGATGGCAGTAAATCCGTCTCCAAGCGTCGCAGCCGGAGCAAGTCTGCAGATAAAGCTGCTAAGGAGGCAAAGCCGGACAAGGGGACCAAAAGCAGCAAGGAAGCTGCAGTTAAAGACCGAAGCCGAGCAAGGAGCAGGTCAAAAGACAGAAAACAGTCGGCCAGCACTGATCGCTTCAAGGAGAAGAGGAAGTCCAATTCCCCTCCCAGCTCCAGGAACGAGCAGAAGGTGAGTCGCACCGACAAGCGTTCACCTCCACAGCGAGAAGAAAGACCAAACCAGGACAGAACAAGCAGACGCTCCAAATCGCCTGTCCGAGAACGGCCGAGTCGCTCGGACGCCGACCGCGACAAACGGCCAGCAAAGTCGCCGTCCAAGGACACTTCGCTGGGGAAAGAGAACCGCTCCCCTCACAGACGAGGAGCCCACAGCCCAGCAAGGAAACGCAGCGCCTCCCCCCGCCACAGAGACACCCACCACACCTCGGCCAGCGCCTCGGACCGGACTTCAAAACATTCTCCACCCAGAAGGTCTCCGCCCAGGAGAGCCCGCAGTCGCTCACCGGACGCCAGGAGGAGGGAGGCAGACAGACAGGACTCCCCTCTAAGGTTGGTTAGCAACTGCAAATGCCTATAAAATATCGCAAATAGTGACATGTTATTAATTCAAATCAAAACGCAGAGAGATATATTTCAGAGGTTTATTTCTGTTTATTTTGATGATTACATATTCAGAAAATCTCAATTTTACATAAGACCAATAAAACATGATTTTCAAAGATAGGTTCTGCTGCTAACTTGATATTTGTCCAGCAGACAGCCATTAACACTGTTTATGGGAGAGTGTGCCTCAAAAAGTCACTTCTGAAAGATGAATGGAAGGAAAAACTGATGTGGAAAAAGATGCAGAAGAAACTGGAAAATTGGGATTGCATGGTAAACACAGCAGTGTTTCCCAGAACTGTGTTGCCCATAAAATCCTTTTTTATTGGTCTCATGTAATAGTAAACACCCAGCTAGGCCTTCCAACAGCAAAAAACTGTAAGAATGGATTATAACTACACAAGGAGACATCATTTTTCTTTCAAAGATGTGTGGATTGAAACGGTTCAAATTTTTAATGTTGAAGCATTTTAAAAGATGACCAGAGATAAACAAACTGGAAGGTTTTATCAGATTTTATTTAATAAACTAAATTAGCGTTTAAAAGCGTTGAGTGAGACCTTTGTGACGTGATGATTGAAAGGAAATATTTTAATTATTTAGTAGTCAATAGAAATGATCTGATCTGAAACTTGTGTTGAAAGCATTAGGGTAAACGTAGAGGTTCTTGAAGATTTAATAGTTCAAAGATCTGAAGACAGAAAGCCTCTTTAGAGCAGAACTAAACAGGGTTTAAGCTCTTCATTACTGATGGATCACAAATTATAATGCTGACAAAACAGTATCCCAACCTTCTAAATATTCAGATTAAATTCTGTCCTGTGTCCTGGTTTTCATTATTACATTTTCTTTCCTGGACCTAAAATGGAAAGGCCCCATCCCTTCATTTCAAAATCAATAGAACTTGTCAAATTTTCGTTTTTTAGACGATCAGCCTTAGCTAGAGTCAGTTATACATGGAATGTCGTATGATGATGATGGATTCCTTCTGCAGAAAGCGATCTCGGGCCGATGCCGGACCACTCGGAGACAGAACACGGGAGAAGAGTCCCAGGTCGGTGTCTCGTCGCAGAGTGAGTCGCTCTCCTCTGAGGAGGAGGTCTCCGTCGCTGCCACGACGCTCTCGCTCCTCGCCTCGCAGGCGAAGCAGGTCTCCACTCAGGCGCAGGTAATTCCTGCTCATGGTTTGACTGCGAATTCATCCTTTGTGATAGAAAATGTTTTTGTGCTTTTCAAAAGCAGCTACCTTAATAGTTGTGTATAATTGCTGATTACTAAATCTATCCATGCATAAATTGCAGGTCTGGTGAGAGAGATCGGTACGGAAGACTCCGCCAGTATCGGCGCTCAACATCCCGGGATCGGGAGAGAAGAAGACGGCGCAGCAGAGATGAAGACAAGTTCAAAGGAAGCCTTTCAGAGGGAATGAAACTTGACCAGGAATCCTCAGACGATGAAATGTGAGAAAATACTATATTTTTTTTGCTCTGTATTTTTTGTTAGACATTCTAAAAAACATGATATGTAAATGCACTATTGGTCCGAATAAATCTGTTCTATTTGTAAAGTATTTGTGTAAAGAAACTGGTAGGTGATCACATAATTGATTACTTATTGGTTTTATTTGGTGTTTGCAGGTTGGAAGACTTTGAAGGTGAGGAGATAGATGAAGAAGCTCTTATTGAGCAGCGCCGTCAGCAGCGCATGGCCATCGTCCAGGTCTGTTCATGTCCACTCTGTTCTCCACACACACACATCTGCTGATAGTGCAATAGAGAGGAAGCTGACGGTTCTTGGATTGACCCATTCTTCCTTCCTCTTGTCTCCACACAGAAATACAAGACGGCGAACGAGGAGACCAACATGGTGTCGGAGCCCAGCAGCCCTCAGAGCAGCACACGTAGCCGATCGCCTTCACCCGACGACATCTTGGAGCGCGTCGCCGCCGACGTCAAGGAGTACGAACGAGAGAACCTCAACACGTTCGAGGCCAGCATCAAAGCCAAGCACAACCTCATCGCCCAGGAGAAAGATGGTAAAGTCCCAGTGGAGATGACCGATTGAACCAATCAGCCGAGTCGTCTGCAGCTCCAATGAAAAATTGAACTATTGGACACAAATGTCATGTTATTTTGGTCTTTGTTTCAGGGTGGGATGAGTACACAGAAGATAACTTCTATGATTTGTTTTAATAGAAGTTAAATGAAGTCACAGGGTCAAAATGATTCATTCAGGCTGAAATATAAACGTTCGTCCCCGTTTCACATTCTAAAGAAACCTCTGGTGGTCAAATATCCAGACGGGTTAATGCTGATAAGGGACTTTTGACCAAATATTTATGTTACATTTTGAACCTCCATGTCTAATTTTGGCCTCATTATCCTCAGTGAAGTAAGACTTGTTGCTAAAAGTCACAGGAAATGTATTCATTGGACAAACGATCATTAAAATAAATAATTAAAGGCTCCAAAACACATTTATGCAAGTGTAGAAGTAATTTAGTGTGAAAATCTACTTTTTTTTTTCTTTTTTTTTTTAAGTTTATGCTGCCATTTAAGTCAAATTTTAAGCATTTTTAGAAGCACGTACCACATTTTCAGTAGATTTTGGATAATGATAAAACATAAAAACTTCATACTACATTACCTGCAGTAGATCAGGCTGATTTTAGAGAAGCAAACAGGGAATTTTCTGCTTCCACCAGGAAACTTTCCACTTTCAAGTTGAGGGATTAAAAAGGGTATTTTTAATGCAGTATTATTAAATTGACTTTAATAGGTAAATTAGGAAAAAAAATACTACCGGTTACTTAAAGAGAAATAATGAAAAATGTTCTACATCATAATTTCTCCATGTTGACAAAAAACCGTAACCAACTCGGACAACAAGAAGTCATGTTTCTTTGATTATATGGAACCATTTTAAATTTAACTATATTAATGTAATGATTTCTGACATATAATTTACCATAAAATTGGTGAGAAATTGCTAAAATTCCAACCAAACATGATTTTGGACATCAAATGTGTCTGCAGCTCTCCTCGGCTTTATTTCTTACTGGAGGCAGAATAACACTGTTACAAAGGTTAGATATGGAAACGGAAACCAGTAGACAAAAATCATAACATTGCAATCTAATATACAACAGACTGCATTAAAAGCCGACGTGTAAAAGCCTGTAGTAAACAGCTGGCTTGATCTGTTTGAAAAGTGCAGCATTGTGAGGCAGGGATTTTAATTGCATATCTTTTTCTGTCATGTGTTCATTCAGTTGCTGGCTTGTTTTCCAAAGCCTGGTTGTGTCTGCTTCCTGCAGCATGTTTTGAGCTCTGCAGAGTATGTTAATCAAACACAGATTTACTGTTTTATTAAACGACGTGTTGAGCCGAGCAACTCACCGCCTCTCCTTCTGGTTGCTTTTTTTTTTTATTTTGTTTCAGCAGCCAACCCAAAGAAGCCTTCAGCCCCCGACATGTTTACAGAGTCAGATGACATGTTTGCTGCTCACTTCGACGTAAGTACTCGGGGGTTTTACCCACTTTGCAGCTCAGCGAAGATTTTCTATGGTTTAACGGAAGAAAAACGATCTGAGGGGCTCAGATGATGATTGGCTTTTCTCATCTCTGCAGAGCGCCAGAATGAGAGCAGCAGGTGTCGGAAAGGACTTCAAGGAGAACCCCAACCTCAGGGACAATTGGACCGATGCTGAGGGTTACTACAGTAAGTGCTTCCAAATGCTGGACCATAACCGTCTTTGATCCTGCAACTTAGAGTCCATCACTGTCATGTTTTGTCAGATTCTCTGCATGTTATTCTGTATTTTAGGCAGTAAAGCAGCCTTGCTCACATGAATAATTTCTTTTGTCTCTGTTTTTAGGGGTAAACATTGGTGAGACATTAGACAAGCGCTATGATGTTTACGGCTACACAGGCCAGGGTGTGTTTAGCAACGTGATCAGAGCCAGGGACACTGCCAGGGCTGGCCAGGAGGTGGCAGTCAAGATCATCCGAAACAATGAGCTCATGTGAGTCACATAAGTCAACTGCAGCTTTAGTAACTCAAGAGCTTTAAAGTTATTTGTATATTGACAGTTTTTGGTTTTAGTGTTGGAAAAGCGTAGACGAAAATTAAAGTATTAGGGTAAAAAAGCATGCATAATCCTAAACTTTATTTTCTTTTAACTAAAAATGATCCGCTCCAACCAAATGTTGATTTGTGTATCATGTCAGATCTTAAGATGAACATACTTATGCATTGATGTCACTTTAAAACCACAAACCTTAGAGAATTTTTTATTGGATTTTATTTGACAGACCAGCAGTTTAGTCAGTTAGTTGTTTATCTGTGATTAAAACGTGGAAGTTTTTCATCACAGATAAACAGCCATGTTTTTGAAAAGTTAGAGGAAATTGTGCCAGAAATGTTGAGATTGGAGTCTTAAAAATAATGAAGTATAAATGTGTTCTTTGAATTTCGTTATGCATCTGTAACACGCATATTTTTGGTAAACAGGCAGAAAACGGGTTTGAAAGAGTTGGAGTTCCTCAGGAAGCTGAACGACGCTGATCCCGACGACAAGTTCCACTGCCTTCGCCTTTTCCGCCACTTCTACCATAAGCAGCATCTTTGTCTTGTTTTCGAGCCTCTGAGGTACCAAGTGCCAGCTTTTCCTCTTTTCCTTTTGCATTATAGCATTCATCTCACCTCAATTGTTCCCGACTTGTTTCTTGTGTAGCATGAATTTGCGAGAGGTGCTGAAGAAATACGGCAAAGACGTCGGGCTCCACATCAAAGCAGTTCGATCGTACAGCCAGCAGCTCTTCTTGGCCCTCAAGCTGCTCAAACGATGCAACATCCTCCATGCTGACATCAAGCCAGACAACATCCTGGTACCATCAATATTCACACCCTCCGTCATATTCGAAATAGCATCCATACATATCCAATGTCATTGTATTTTCTCTTAAATGAAAGGTGAACGAATCCAAAACCATCCTGAAGCTCTGCGACTTTGGCTCTGCATCACATATTGCTGACAATGACATCACACCATATCTGGTCAGCCGGTTTTACAGAGCTCCAGAAATTAGTAAGTTGCACTGTTTTTATAATTTTACAATGAATAAAAAACATTAAATATTTGAGTTTTCTAAAATAATCAGTGTGACTTCATGCTGCTGCAATAAAAGAGGGATATTTTAAGCCTTTTACTCGTCTTTAATAGAGCCGCTAGTAAGTTTCTGTGTGACCTCGTATTTACCACCTTTCCTCCTCAGTCATAGGGAAGCCTTACGACTACGGCATCGACATGTGGTCCGTTGGCTGCACCTTATACGAGCTGTACACCGGCAAAATCCTGCTTCCTGGATCTTCCAACAATCACATGCTGAAGCTGGCAATGGACCTCAAGGGCAAGATGCCCAACAAGGTAGCGTTGCGTCACGTCCCTTCAGTGAAGTGAGAAATGTTGCTGCTCTGTGATGCAACTGTGGATCCTTTTCTTTAGATGATACGTAAAGGCTTGTTCAAAGACCAGCACTTCGATCAGAACTTGAACTTCCTGTACATTGAAGTAGACAAAGTGACTGAAAGGGTAAGATGATCTTAAGATTTATAGTGCTTTGCAGAAGTATTCATCCCCAATCAACCTTTTCATGTTTTTCATGAAAAAAAAAAACATGTCTTCAGTGTATTTTGTTGATATTGTGATACACTAACACAGACTGTTCCAGCATGCTGCCACTGTGAGCTGCGAAATTTATAAAACCTGTGTATAATTTTCCTTCCACTTGACAATTCTTTAGTTTGTGTTGGTCTACAACATAAAATCTCAGTGAAATATGTAGAATTTTATCACTGTGACAAAATGTAAAAATGTTGAAGGGGTGATGATACTTTTGTGTTTTTATTTTCTGCTTTTTTGTTGTTTTTACTTTGACCTGACATGTCTGTTGACCAATAGGAGAAAGTGACTGTAATGAGCACCATGAACCCCACCAAAGACTTGCTGGCGGAGCTGATAGGCGGTCAGCGACTTCCTGAGGACCAGAGGAAGAAGGTCATGCAGCTGAAGGACCTGCTGGAGAGCACGCTGATGCTGGACCCGGCTAAGCGCATCAGCATAAACCAGGCTCTGCAGCACCCTTTTATCCAGGAGAAAATCTAACCCCCTAAACGCCACAAACACTCCAAGAGCCGACGGGACAGAATCGACCACTAAACCAGCTCTGTAAGGGACTCTGCAGCGAGGTGCCTGACCTCTACAGATTTACAGAATGTCATCTTTGTTTGTTTTGTTTTTTTTCCTGCTCTGCGTTACATGTTTTCTTGTAAATAGATCACTGCAACGGTAGCCATTCTGGACACGCTGACTTTCTTTTGATTTTCATCGTAAACCCTCCCCCCATACGCTGCAATGCAGCGACAGACTTTTTATTTAACGGGCACTGGAGTTACAGATGTTTAAAAGAAAACGTATAATTCCTGTAAATACTTCAACATCTATTGCATCAAACAATATCAAGCAGCAGACGGTTGAATTTTGTCGTAGAAGCAGACGTCATGTTTGGTTTTTAACCTGGCTGTGGGACGATGCATGCTTTTTGAATGTGCACCCTCTGTACTCTGTATGTGGTGCCAGCCTGTGTAAATGCTCCGTGTCTGCAAACCCCGCGTCCCACATGTAACGGTAAACCGCACCGACTTCATCCCATGCTCTGACACTTGACCCAAATTGAAGGAAAAGATGCATATGCATTCTTGAATAACTTTAAATTTTAATTTTTTTGTGTTTTAATCCTTTTCCTTCCTCCTCCCTCCCCTACACTCTGGCTACATCCTGGCTCTAAAGGCTCTCACATTCAAGTGCCTCCAGTATGAGCCTGGTGTTTTATGCACCAAACAATGCTGGCCTGTAGAAGCCACAGCTGTTCTCCTCGCCCTCCAAACGTTGTGTGTATATATAGTCCACAGTTACTGTCCTTTCCTGTATCTTCAATTCGTTTCTTTACATCCAGTGGTAAAACAAATCTTGTGATTTCAATAAAGAATAGTTGTGGAAACGCTGCTGAAAGAGCACCTTCAGTATCAAATGGCTTTTTAGTAATAAAATGTTTCCCATTATTAAACAAACTTGTATATTTTTTTTTTTATGCTGCATCACTTTCTGATTAGTAACTCAAATGATGACGGGTTATATTTAAAACATGAATTATGCGCAGTGATCTACTTAAAGCCTTTTTCTGTCAATTTTAATTATAGCTACCAAATAATCATACAGAAGAATATTAAGCGCAATACACAAATGCAAACCTATTCATTAAATTAGAATACTATTAAAAAGTTAATTTATTAAAGTAGATAAATTCACCTAGTAACATGTTAATTACAGACTGATTCTTTAAAGCCTTTTATTTTTGATAATTGATTTCCCATTTACAACTAATAAAAACATGACATTTAAGATTAAAAGTTAATGTCAGACTAATAAAAAATTAATACAGAAATATGGGTGTAACAAAAAGTATGCTTAATATCTGCTTAATGATTATTTTAAACAGGTACTTTTAATCTGACAAATGAGTTTTTGGCATTTTGCTGGACGAGGGACTGTCACACTTCACACAATAAAGCAGAAGAATATGTAGAAATATTGACGCAATTTGTTAAAATATCAGCCAAGAATTTAAATTTCTGGCTAAAATGGGTCTTGAGCATAAATGCAACTGATTTAGCAAGTGGTGTAAGAACAAATCTTTGGTCTTGGTGGCAAAGACAATTTGTCAGTGGAAAAGATGTTTGTAAAGAAGTTGCGATACAAACATGACTCGGTTACACTGGTTCTCTCGGCAGGAACAGGTCAAAATTCCAGGGAAGTTTAGTTACAAACTTGTTGAAGAAAATCAAAAACTGGCACGTTTTTTGGAGGAAATTCTACCAAATACAAAATGTATGTAAAAATAAAAGGCATTTAAACTAATTTTGCTCATTTCCTAAAACCAGAAAAACTTAAATTTAACTTCGAAAAGTGAGAAAAATAAGTAGTGTCTTTTAAGGACAGTTTATGTAAATGCCTTTGGCTCTATACAAATTCACCTTCTTAAATGTAATCACTGGAATAAATTAGCTTTTGATGATATTCAAGTCATTGAGATGCACCTTTACAGAATACACCTTTAAATTTACTCAGGATTGCACTTGTGTTGAGCTCTTAAGGAGCAAAATTGGAGGTCCAGTCAAAAAGGTGGTCATTTTGCTCCATTTCGAAAAGTAGGGTGATGCAGGGTCTCTCTGTACTTGTACAGAATGTCCTAAAAGGGGCCTCTGATAGCAGCTGATGGGCCGTCAACCTCAAGGGTCTGTAAATACACAGAGGCTGCAGTGGAGAACCACCGGTAAACATGTCAGCATCAATGACCTGACTGGCTAACAGCTGCTGGCTTTAATCTCAACATGAAGAGATGATGGCATCGCTGCCTTTAATGTGAATATGTAAGCAAACAAGTCATTTCTGGCTATCACATTCATGAGGTCGGAGACTTACTGAGCTCCAATCTAATATTGTAGTACCTCAGAAGGATCAGAAGGGGGCGTCAGAGATGGATCAGAACTACTTGACTGCGAACATGCAAGGAGTTCTGGTTTTTTGCACGACCTTGCTTCAGAAAAACTCAATAGAAGTAGATTTGAGGCGTGCTACGGTGGCGGAGGGGTAAAGCACCAGGGGTATTATGGAGTCAGAACTGTGACTATAATAATAATAGTAATAGTAATAATAATCATCATAATGGAAGAAGTGGGTTGAGGTCTAAGAGAGAAATTCAAATGATTGACTTATCTCAGCCGTCACAGGTTCAAGTAGCGGCCATTTACGGCACGTCTTCCCTCTGTCATTACCCACTTCCTGTCTGACCAACTCTCAAAATAAAGACTAGAGAAAATAAAACCTTTAAAAAAAGTGTAAGCCTGAGTCTCATCTTTAATGCTTCGTGAGCAATCGGGGCATCATAAAAATAGTTCCCAAAATGTTTTTTTAATTGGAGAAATCACGGATTAAGTTATCAAACAACTGCTAAGGCAACAAGCAAAACCAGCAAAACTCAATAAACGTGGAACAAATCTTTCATTCTTATTTGATACCCTTCCTCAGTTTGCAGGTTTTTCACTAAGGATCAGGCCTGGATGTTCAGTAAGGAGGTTCTGCAACATCTTTATCTGATTTTGTTGAAGATTTGCTGCCCCATTTGGCATTAATTACATTTTATGTGACTAACATTCATACTTGCAAGTTTTTATGATGAAACTGAGTCCTATGTTCCAACATGCATGAAGGGAACGCTTTGTCTTTGTCCAGTCTGAGCACATCAGTTTGTCTTTTCACAGTCCAAAACTTTTTTAAGTCTCTCATCCTAAACATCTCCTTCAGTCTGAATCAGCTTGAAAACCGCTGATCAGGGGAACTGGACGCCGCAGACTTTGGTTTAATCTGACAAGCAATTTAATAGGCAGTAATAGGATTGTAGTAATATTTGGGCTTTGTGTGGAACATGAGCCGTGTTTTTACATTTGTTTCATTCAGTTACTGCTTCAGCAGCTCTCTGCTGATAATCACAGATGATCACAGCTAACTTAATATGTAATCAATAAAATCAATAGCTGCCTGTTGCACAAGAGGTTGCATACTTTACTGTGCCTTGGAAAAAATATTGCTATCTCTCAAATATTTATCATGTAGCAAAACAAATGTCAGTCTATTTTACAGTTTCTAAATCTGTTTCATTTAATAAAACTTCTTACCTCATTTCTGTGTTTTCCACATAAGCATCTAACATTTCCAATTAGATTTTCCTCTGGAAGAACAATGGTTTGCATAACTTTTGTAATCTGTCTCTATAATCCAAACCTGTCACAGTAAAGAAAAATCCCCAGTCTGAAAATATATTTTAATTTTTTTTTTATTAAAACCATACAAACATTTGTTGTCAGTTATAAAAGTGTTACGCGGCTCTTCTGGCGAAGGTGCAGAGCTCTGCAGCCAGATCTGCCCCTCCTCTAACCGAGGGGGGGCCTGGGAATCCTTGATTTCAAAGTTCTTTATTGGTCCCAGGATACTCCACGTTTCATTTGCTAAATCTACAGAAAGAGTATTTTATTTACATATATATATATTTATATATATATTTATATAAAAACAATAAATGTGAAAACTTGGAAAATAAAAGAAAAAGTACAATGTATGTTGCAAATCTTTACTTTTCAGATATTCAGACTTTCCTTATATAAATGTTCTCTTTAATTTCCTTTCAGGTTTTAAAGTTTCACCTTTTTATCAGTATTCACAATGGAAGATTGGCAGTGATCTCTCTCGTTTAAGGCACATACCTCAGCCCATTTCCTTCTGTCAAAGGAAATGATCTCTACTTCTTTGAAAAAACAAAAAAAATAGAACTCCAATGCACAGCTACAAAAATGACAAAAGTACCCAAGGACAAATTAAAAAAAACAACAACAAAAAGAAAAAACACACTTTTGTACCTCATTGTTCCAATGTTGAATGAAAGGTAAACTCCTCAATATTCAGTGCGCAGCGGCAGAAGACTGCAAGGCAAAACTAACACTGCTGGACAAAGTCACTGCAATACTTGATGGCAGTACGCATTAGGGGTGTGACAGCACACATAAGGTTGGCACAAGTACGCCACGACAGCACAGAGGCAAATGCAAATATATAGGGTGTAGGGTTCTCTTTCTTTCAGTATTTACCGGTAAGATTTTTGTACTGGCAGAGGATAAGCAAGGACAAAAATATTTAAGTTATTTTCTAAGTTGAAAATAAATTAAATAAAACTTACTTTAGCGTTCAAATAAAAAGGTCCAAAACTTCTTTAATGAAAAAAATTGCTTCCATTTAAAGTTTTTTTAATTTAATTTGAAAATTTAATTCCAAACAAAAGACAACACAGAAGGACAAGGTAACTGCTCCCAATTTGAAAGCTCTGTACAATAAGCATTTAATAGTGATTCACTGTTTGAACACTAGGTGGCGCTTGTGATGAACTTAGGGGACATTAAAAGTGTGTCTGAACTACACAAAGCATAACTTAGGTGCAAGGAACCTATTTTATTTCACCCCCGCCTGTCAGCTCTGTGTGTTTCCATTATGGGGTCCTAAATCAGACCGCTTGCAGAAATGACGCACACTGAGGCTGTGAGGCTCCTCCTCCTGCAGGAGTTTTGCTGCTTTACTTATAAGTGATCCGGGTCCATAGCTCTCCCCTAACACAGCATTATTCTTGTGTTGTTTTGTCGTGGTTGAAGTATAAAACCTAAGAAAAGCCTCTCCAGATGGTGGAAGTGTGTAACTAGAATAGATCGTAAAAGACCTGAGCAATCCCAACTCCCGTGTATGTACAGGGGAGAAACCAATGAATCTGCAGAGAGATTATTCTAAAGACCTTAATTAGTCACTTTAAACTTTATAAGAAGGTGTAACTGTACTAGTAAAATTAAGGAGTGGGGAACATGTGAAAAAGTTATTCTGAACTTTTTCACATTTGTTATATGCAAAGCTGAAATTAATTAACTTATTATCTAAGAGGAATTTGGTAACAATACACAGATGTCTAACAATTAAAGTATGTGAAAAGCATCTTGAGGAAACAATAAATACATACACAAGTATGTCTACTTCTTTCAATCTTGAAGAACATTACATGTTTGAATCTTAAAAAAATGCCTGTGACAAGAGCATTACTCCTACAGTAGCTGAAATCAGAAGTCTGCCCTTCATATAATTAATTTAAATAATATTTCAACTGATTTTATTCATGTATTTAAAGTTAAAAGCTGTGAAACAGCAATATTTAGCATGGGTAGCTGGGTTTAAATGTTTTTAAACAAAAAACATATAATACTGCTTATCATAAGCCCTCAATGATATGAACATTGGACTTGACAACTTGCCAGTGTTCGTTCTTCATTGTTGCCATATCACTGGAAACCCTTACTCTACACAGTGCTAATCTTCAGAGTCATGCTTGTAATTATTGCCAGCCATTCTTGCATTGGTTTGGTGTGGAGTGCTTTAGAAAGTTTCTTAATCTTTAATCTTTTCTCATAGTATTTAACAAAAAAGCAGTAAAAAGCTTTTTTGACCAGGAGTGGTGATCACCTTTGACTGACCTATATGTCATCTGATTGCATGTACCTTCAAATGACGTCTGTACCATGGTGGCTCAAGGACGTATACATGAGCTATCACACCCCAGTACACATTCTACATCTTAAGAGCTTTGGAGAAAACAATACATACAATTTACAATCAAACAAAAACACATCATGTTTACAGGACCTCTATGCTGAAGACCTTTTCATGAGCTAAGACATTTCAAAACCATAGAAGTACTCATATCGATCCATGTAACCACACGCAAAGCACCAAGATTTATAGAACAGAGCGTCCGTTTACAGATCAGTTCTGAAGAGCTGTAAAATCCAACATCAAAAATCGAACCACAAACAGAATACAAAAACACCTCTACAAACACTTGTGAGTACCTTACCAGACTAACTAAAATAAAGCCATTAAGATATCAAGTAGACAACAATCTACAGAGGCTGAAGACTTGGAGTTGTAGTCCATTTTTTTGTTTGTTTGGGGAGAGGGGAGGGGGGAAGTTTGACAAAAATACCACTTGGTAAAACTTGGTCAAAGCACTGAAACATTTTACAGATTTACAAAAGCAACACAAACAAATGAGAATATAGCACGAATTAAAACTATGATGTATAAAGTTGTCCTCAGGGCCTTTTAAACTGACGACCCATGTCTCAGCCGCAATGTGTACCAGTGACGTTAGGAAGGTTGGCACATGGGGCTAGTCTTTCTAGTCCTATAGACAGTGTTCAAGGTTTAACTGGAGTTACATGCATTTTTACAAACAGCTAAAACAGTGACACAATACTGACTCAAGGAAGATGAGCTTTGTCTCACCAGCACATACAAAGAAAAGGCTTCCAAAAATAGCCTTGATTCCAGAAAAGGAATATAATTTTATCTGTACATATTCATGGCACATCCCTGTTCTGTTTGGGATTATATTTTCCTAATGTAAAACGGTTTGGGAACGGTAACTTCTTATAAAGTTCTTTTAATTGCCACTTTGTGTGTGTTAATCTTCACATACACCAATTGTTTTCCTCTTTCTGTTTCCATTTTATATCCCTTCTGGAGGAGAAAGTGGACAGAAGGAGCAGCTATTGCATTATAGCTAAGAACTTGCTCTCCTCAGCGAGGGTGGTGAGGAGGGAACTCATGTCTCCGATGGCCATGTTGCTGAGACCGGGAGCAACGCTGTTGAAGGTGGTGGATCCTTGAGGTGTGGTGAGGCGTGATGAGGTCCTCGACAGGCCCTGGAACATAGAGGGGCTCAGTACCTCAGAGACCAGGCTACCCTGATCGTAGCCATCCTCCAGGATGGCACCAAAGTCCAGATTTACCCCTTCGTCTAATATTCCTGGAACTTGGCCATCAACTGTGCTGCTGACTAGGTCTGTACCAGGGGAGGGAAGGGAATTTGTGTTTCTGTTGCAGATGCCTGGTCCCTCAGATGCTGCCATGGACTCTGACAAACTCTGCTCTTTCATCACAGGGAAGGAAGAGGACTTGCAGTCGGCTGGTCCGTAAGTGAGACAATCCGAAAAGGTTTGTACCATGTTTCCATGATCTAGGTTCTCTAGTTTTAGCCCTGATACATCGCACACAAGAGAACACTGGTCTCCGCTCCTCTGTAGCTGTTGGGGTTGGCTGGGGTGTTGGTCAATTTCATTCGACTGTGGATTGAAGTACTCCTGGGTTTTGACTACATTTTTGTAATTGTTTAATGGTGGATATGGAGCATGTACTGGTCGATTGTGATCTGGAACGGTTCCCTGGGACAAGTTGGGTACACTGTCCATAGAGGCCCGGGTAAGCATGAGGTTGTTTCCAACCTGCCACATGGTTCTGCTGTTGTTCTGTTGGAAATGGCTCTGTTTCGAAGGCCCATTGGACATCTGCTGTTTAAGACCTTGAGGAAGAGCCCCATTGATACCCTGTGAGATGTTTGACATGCTGGTACCTCTCATCTCCATGCAGGAGTTGGGCAGTGTCTCAAGCTTCACCCCAGTGTTAACATAACTAGTACTTTGCGACTGGTTAGCCTGTGGGCAGCTGCCGTGGAAGTCCACAGACACCTGCTGGGGAATCAGTGTGTTTCGTAACCTACCATTTGATGCAGTTGTTGGCTCAGGCCACCTCTCGCACTGCATGTGGTGGCTTTGTAACCTTTGGGGGGACCTCTCAACACTACCTGAGGTTACTTCATTCCACTGAATGGGAAGCTTACTAGGACTCTTCCTCTCTAGTATCTGCTGCGGCTGGAGATAGTGAGATTCAGGGAAGGTACAGTTTAACCCTGCTTCCATAGCAGGGTAGGAGTTGTCCCTTTGGCTAGAATCTATTTGCCATTCATTTTGAATGTATGAACCACCACCCATATGATCTTGGGAGTGCAGATACTGCACCAAATCATCTGGCAAAATATCTTCATCTCCAAGAAATAAGCCGGCTACACCATCATCCTCCATTGCCAGGGCTTCCAAGGCTGCATTTTCTGCAATGCTGCCAGTGTTTGTTGAATGCTGCAGGCCTCTCTGCAGGTTGCCCTCTGAGCGCGTGTAATTCTGAAGACTAAAACTTCGATATTCAGCTGTAGAGTTATGAGCCAAAGGGGGAAGAGGATTGAGATTATTAAGGCTGTTGAATCGTTGAACTGGAGGCAAACTACAGGTTTCAGGAGCCTGTGTCCGCACTGGGTCACTCGCTCTTCGGTTCCCATTCAGAGTTCCTTCACCAGGATAAAGAACCCTCCTTCTATAACCTCCATGCCCCATAAACCCATTGTTGTACCCTCCAGCGGCTTCACCACAACGGGGTGGTCGGACTAAAGGCGGTAGACTGTGATTGCTGCCACCCTCCTCCATCATGGCCATGCGGGTCTTCAGACTCATGCGTTCCATGTTGGGTAGAGGCGTTGGGGGTGGGCCGCCAGTAGCTGCTGCATACTTTGCCTTAAGGTGGTAATGCTGTGCAGGGGTTAAATTGAGCATCCCTCGTGACCCACCTCCTCCTCCAAAGCCAACTCCTCCTCCGCCTCCACAACTCCCACCTGAGAGTGCTCCAACGCCTCCTCCTACTACTCCACCTCCGTACTGGCTAGCCTCACTGGATCGGCGGGAGGCGTCTGTGGAGATCGGGTCATAAGAGTCAGTGGAGCTGAGATTGTGGAGGCGGCGGTGGTGCTGGGACGGCATCATGCCATCACCCTGAGAAGCCTGGCTGGAGCGCCGACTGGAGAAGCAGGGAGAGATTCCCGAAGAGCGTCGGCTGCTGCTCAGGTAGGCTGAACTGGCGGCGCTCCCGCTGCTGTCGCGCCGGTCTCGGAGCAAATTGAGCACTGTTAGCTCTGTGCTGGCCAACTCAGCGTGAGCAGGTGGCTGAGGAGCAGGCACCCCCCACTGCCTGCCCAAGCATGATCCTGAGAAGAGCAGAGGAAGAACGTTAGGAAGGCTATAGAGAAACCAAGGAAAATGAAGTGTGATGAAAGAAATATTACAGGAGGATTAGAGAGAAGAAGCCAAGAAAAGTTAAGTGTGGAGAGATCTCTCAAACAGATGTTACCATGGACAACTAGCTGCAATTGGCCATGAAACATCATATTACATGCTGTTCTCTCTGATATGATGTACATCTTGATACTATTTTGCAGTGAAACAGAACCTCTTTCAACATTTGTTTTTCCTGAACCCTTCAGGCAGAGCCAGTAAGATGGGATTCAGAATCATTCAGTTCTGTAAATTCTGTCTACAGGTGTTTTGGAGGCGTTTTGGAGTAATAAAATGAACACAAGATGTGAGGCCTGTGGAAATTTAACAAAAGTTTCATAAAGTTACACTTACCCTTCCCCAGGATGTTGGGCATTGCCGAACTTTTAGGGGGTGGTGTGGGAGACAGGGACCCAAGCCTGGGCAGTGCTCCGTTCACCTGCTTTAGCCTCTCCATCTTCATGTGCTCCATCCAGCGCAGGGGCCGGCCGATGCTTCGCCTCGCCTGCAGGGTCAGCATGGCCGCGGTGGCCGTGGACACCGTGGAGTCCATAATGGGGGCTGGCTCGCCCTCGCACTCCTCCTCCACCTCCTCTTCGTTTTCCTCCTCCTCCTCGTCCTCCTCCAACCCCTCCCCTGGCGAGCGTCCGGCGCTCACAGCAAGCTGGACTCCACTGCTGGGATAGGCGCTGATGGGGGACTGGTCACTGCTGCATGTAGACTGACCGCCAGGGCTTGGCTGAGACGTCTGATGGACCCAGACAAACAGAAGGCCGCAGCATAATTAAAAGTTTTAATCAAAATCACGCAAAGAAACATATATCATGGCATGACAAGGACGCAATGCAGTGCAAAAGATGGAATTCCTGTGATATTGTGAAAGTTTGCACTACTGGGCATCGAATGTTTGAGCGCCCTCTATGAGATGCACCATTATACATTTTGTTCATTTTTTTTCTACCTGAGGTGTTTATTTAATGTTAAGCATATAAAATAACCATTTCTGTAAAACAAGATTTTTACCAATTTAAGACAAAATGAGAATCTTTACCTTCGTATCTTACCAATTATATCAACAAATTCAGCATGTTCCATGAAGAGCAGAAGGTGAAAGCTTAAAATAATAAAAGACAGCAACTTCCTGTTATCTGAGGAAAGTCTTACTATCTCACTCTTTCATACATTTAATAAAATAACTTCTTTTAAAATGGCTTTTCAAAGCCTGATTTAAACAGTTTTTGACACTGAAAATAGCTGATATTTAGACTTCTTCAGTTACGGCACCCACTGTGAAGAGTGTTGAAGCCCCTCTTGACCATGTAGCATGACGAGTTTGCTGATCATAAATAAAAGATTATTTGTTGAGCTGGTCATTAATGAAGGTCAATCAAGGTCGAAATTCTCTTGTTCATTTGATTACTTAAAGGTGCATCTCAAATTATTCATTTTTCCAAAGGCATGAGCAGTGCTCACAGGAAAGCACTGTAATGATAAAAATAACAGAAGTGCTAAAACAAGAGAGGACATATTATTTTTTGATGGTTGTGGTAAATTGGAGATGGAGAACCAGATTGGGAACACATTTGGCATACTTATGGTGAAAGTCTGGCTGGCAGACTTTCCTCCAAAGCAGCAGGATGAGATGAAGGGTGAACGAATGTAGTGTCAAACCCATCTCACCTGATTACCCACTGTCCTTAGAAAGGAATGGAGAGAAATGCCGAAGCATTTGGATAGAGGAAAAGATGTATTCATTAGAAGAGGTCAGTGTGAAAACCCTTTCTTCAAATACACGTAGGCATTGAAAGCATAAATTAATTACTGTTTGAATGTTAGTATACTAAAGGCAAAATGAGTCAGTAAAGAGGATGTTTAAGCAAAAATTGAAGTCTTACCATTGGCTTCTCTGTCTTGATAGATTTCACCTGGAGACATTCATCTTGTTTTGAGGTAGCGTGGTTGTACTCCCTTTGGTCAGTGTATCCACCCAGGGGCAGCTGTCCAGGCGACCTGCCCTGGCTGTTGCCTCCAGGTTCCCGGGGCTGAGGTGGAGGGCGTGGATAATCGCCACGCTGTTTCTTGGTGACATGCGCCTCTGGCCCGTGTACCGTCTTTACATGCTTCCGTAAGGAGCTGGGGTCTGTGTAGCGCTTTGTGCAGCCTGGGATTTTGCACACATACGGTTTCTGAAGGCGAACGAACAGCAGAATTGAATGAGTTTATTTGAATGGGCTTCCTACACATTTGTCATGTCATAAATGCACACTCTACATACTGGCAAAATAATTTTTGGGCCATCTTTAAACTTTACAATTATTTCTACAGACGTCAGGTTTTAAATATGAAACAATACAAATGTAGGATTGATGGATGGATGGATGATGGACCTATATTAATACCTCATTGGAGTGTGTTCGGTTCTGATGCTTGGCCCGATCCGACGCATTGGAAAAAGCCTTGTTACAGCCTTCATGTTCACATACATAAGGTTTCTCGCCAGTATGGGAACGTAAGTGAGTTTTCAGGTTTTCCAGGCGTGAGTAGGCCTTAGTGCAGCCTTCAAACTGAAGATGGAAAAGAATTATCCCATACACTTGAGTTTTTTTACATTTAGCTTTGAAATATATAATAACATGCACAATACAATATCATCTCCAAATAGGGTTATATTGACATTTATGAGAATTCTTACTGTGCACTTGTGTGGTTTTTCCCCAGTATGTCTGCGCATGTGGACCACCAGCATGTACTGTGCCTTGAAGGGCTTCTGCTCTCGAGAGCATTCCTCCCATCGGCACACAAATTCCTTCTTTTCTCCATGGATGTGGTCATTGTTGATGTGCTAGGGGGAAAAAAAAGCAAATTTTGCTCATTTTGAAAAAAACAACTTTGCTGCTCTTCTCCATTTATTTTTTCTGAAAGGTCATTTCCCTTCCAGGTTTTTATCCTTTTACTAATTTATCCTTTCGCAAAGTGAAAAAAGGTTTTTGAGACTGGGTTTGATCTGAGTGAGATTTTCAAACCAACCCTGTCACTTGACATGAGTTTGGGTCCTTGTCACTTTGTGACAAGAGCCGACAGTTGTGCTGTGGTTGCAACTTCCAAACTGTGGCTTAGAGAGCACAAGAAATGGCAGAGGGGTGAGAAATCAGAAATTCAGTCAAAGCTTCTGAAATATGAGGCCTTTGTAAGTCCAGTCAAGCATTTCCATTTTCTTTGTTTTTCTTTTTTTTTTTTCCACTAAACTGCAGTTTAAAAACAGGAAAGTGGTGAATGTTGAAAGAATAGAAGAGGTGAAGAGGGGAGGGAAAAAGAAGCTACAGCCCTCTGGGGAAAAAGTCAACATCAGGCCCCTCTTTAAGAGACAACAGAGAGGTGGCCTCTGGAGCGCCTTTTCTGTTGGCAATTTAAACCCGGAGAGACACAATATCCTGACTCAAGGAAACGGGTGCTGTTATGACATTCCTAAGAAGCAGAAAAAGGCTTTTTTTTTTTTTTTACCTCAGGGCGGAATACAAGTAAACTGACTTTAAGTTGAAAAGCTTGAGAATTTTGTGCTTTGTTAAATCATTTTTTAATAATAATCCATCCAGGGACCAAATAAAATAAAATGGAGGGCAAAAAACAAAGATTTAGCCCGGAAAACGGTCAACAACATGACTTTTGCAAGCACTCAGGAACTTTTGCACGCACTCGTACAGGTGAAATCTATCTTCCACAGGCCTTCTTGAACCTTCTACACAACCATGACCGTGACATCCAGCAGACGCCCCATTGGTTTTCATTTCCCACTAAAAGCAATCGTTGACAAATGATTCAATTAATTCAGCCTAAAACATGATTCTGTTGCTATCCCATTCATACCCTTAAATATTTCATATTTTGTCACGTTGCAACCAGAAAATGTCATTAAATACATATTGATGGCCTATGTTTATTAATTATGCTTCTTCTAATCTCTAATTTGTTTTTACCAATTATTTGCAACAGATGTTAGGTGGAATTAATACTATTGCTATGCATTTTATCATCAAATAACAACATTCTCGTGAGGCATTTCTGAAATTTTAAAGTGACAAGCCCAGAACTACAGGGGAGAAAGGTTGGACAATTGGATTATCAGAGACTGTAAATCAATCTCCTTTCCATGTTGGCCAGCGCTTCAAAAAAACCTGACTCTTCCTCTCTTTTTCTTCGTCTTCAAGAGGGAATCCCGGCGGCAAGCGATCGGTCTGTTGTGACCTGTGTTCGATATCCTGCGGCTGAGAGCGATGGGAGAGTGCTGTAGAGTTGGATCATGTGCTGGCAGCTGGCACACGCACACACATTTACTGTTTGAACAAATGAAGGAGGTCGTTGACGGGCGTGATGCATTAGGCTCTGGGCTGACAGTGAGGGGGACAGGCAACACCGCAGGGGGAAGTCGAATGGGGGGGGGGGGGGGGCAGGACTGCAGAAAAACCTAATGGCATGATCTAATGGCAATTCTTATTGAATCAATAATCTCCATGCTGAGCAGACAGGTCCCGTTGGTCGGCTAAATCGACAAACAGGTGTTGATAGCGGTGGTGCGGTGGGTTATTCATCTTCCCCCTGCCAGCTTATCGGCCAACAACTGTAAAAATGCCACCAAGATGGATTTAGGAGAGAGCTGCACGACAGGAAACGCATGGGACACGGACACAGGGGACACAGGCACCGGCTGTGACGTATGAACTGTGTACTTCCACACGCACAGGTGCAGGCACTGTTCTCTTGGTTCAGCCCCCTGTGGTTCACAGCTAACATAAAGCACATGCTTAGGCACCAGCACCAAAGATGGCAAAAAGGCCTGGGTTGTATCAATAGTGGGTTGAACATGCTCAAAAAGTCAAGAAATTCTGAAGTGAAAGTAAGAGAAGTCGGAAAATCGCTCAACAAAAACTCCTAAACAGCAGTTCCTTGAACCAAGACCCTGAACATTCACGTTCTTTTAATGGAGAGCTACAAAATGTTCTACACGCAAGTATCTACCAAAAAAACAACTCCAAAGCAGGCATGCACTGAACAGGAAGTCTGCAGTTTTGTATAAAAAATGCCATATTCAAACATCTTTTGCAATTTCAATTGAAATTCCTCCTAGATGAGGTGTCAGCTTCAAACTTGATTATTATTCATTTACATCATGGGGAACTGAAAGTTATCAAAAGCTTGAGTTTTAATTTAGGGATGTGGCTGTGGCCAACCAGAAAATCATTGACAACAGAAAGTCCTGTTTTATCAGGCATCTTTGACCTTCTTAAATTCAACAACTTTAAACTCTTCTTTGACAGAAGCTTGTGAAATTTGGTATATGTTATCCAACACAAATAGCCTCAAGCCCTAAAAGAAAGTTGGTCATTTCGGATGAAAGGGTTCTTTTTGTACACTTTACATGGGTGAACTCAAACAACGGCAAACAGATTTACCAATTCATTAAATTTTTAATGCGTTGGGGAAATAAAAATCAATAAAATGTTGATGCCTGGCCAAGCACATGGGCATGGCCAGACTTTAAAAACCAATCTCCAAGCACATTAAAATTTTCTGCGCAGTCACCAGCCAAACACTTACAGGATTGTGGTCCTCCCCAAGCCTTCGTCGCCAAACAAGAAGTTGGCGCAACTCAAAAAGAGATCGTTCAACTCCAAAAAATGCTTTCATATATTATTCACAGATGCCTGGAAAGTAATTCCAGGCTCAAAGCTTCTGACCACTAAAGTGCAAGGGTCATTCAATGCTGCTTGCTGCTTTAAAAATTTGAATTATAGCTTTATGCTGTTTTCCAACATCTCAACACTTGATATTGGAATACACTAAATCATATCATTTTCTTCCCTGCTACTTCCCACTATTTGTTCACTTCAGTATTCATTTCCATGTTTCCTTATCAAACCCTCTTTGGGACGCTGCCTTCATGCATTAGAATGCAAGCGTGCATGAAAAGAGGGTCTGTTTACAAGGCAATTTCACAAAGCGATGGGACCCGCAACACCGTTTAGCTTTATCAAACATTGCCTAATAAATCATATGCTCTTTTGTGATGTCAGTTGCTGAAATGCTTTGTATAAAGAGAGGTGGGGAGGGAAAAAAAGCATAGAAAAGGAAAAGATGGAAGGCAATGAGAGGGAGAGAGAGATAGAGAGAGAGAGATTAAATGAAAGTGGGAATTGAGAGTGGGTTAGTGAGAAAAGGAGGGAGGATGAGAGAAAGCGAATGAGAAGCAGGGGGCAGGGAGCTGAAATTGGCATGTGTAATTCAGCAGTCTTTTCATCTTGGAGTAAGATACTCTAGACAGATAAGGGTCTAATCCTTCTCATGATCAAAAAAAGCAGCGTTTTACCAATTAAAGGCCTGTGCCAGCAGCCAGAGAGGGCTGAAGGGGGGTGTGCTTTCAGACTGTGCCGGCGTTTATCATTCTTTAACACTGGGGAAGCACACAACAGGAGTTTTAACAAGGCTGCACACATGGAGTAACAGCTTTCCATCTGAGAGCATTACAATGCCAAGTGTGTGTTTGACCTGGTGATAAAACACATGAACCTCTAAGACCTTCAGCAGCCCTAATAATGAACTTTGGAAATATTTTGTTTGCTTGCAAGACTACCTAAACACCATATCATCTTTCACATACTACTACTGGATAAATTGGGTTTGTTAGAGCTGTGAATGACAGATGATTGGCATTTCAGCCAATAACTGGCTGAAAAATTTTGTTTTAATGATGATTTTTAGAAGTGAACCTCAACATTTGAGCTTCCTTTCCTAAAATAAACTTGGAACAGTATTGAATTTTCTTTTGGAGAAAGAAAATTTTACATTTGCATCTTGCTCTGATTGAAAGATCAGCCAGAAGGTTCATCTACAGTCTGGATGCTGAATCTTCAGCGACCGGGCCACCTGTGAGTGTTCTGGGACAGGGCTGGGGTCCACAGCAAAAATCCGCTGGTGATTATTAGTAAACTAAGATCAATTTGTGCTTTAATGTCAGACTCCAGGAATCTCCAATAACACCAAAAAATAAATAGATTTATTGCAAGTTGTTGTTCTTTATTTCAAAGAGTCACTAGAGGTTTGAGTAGTTGCTAAATACAGTGACAATGATGTCACTAAGTTATCCACACTGCACCCTTGTAGAATTATCTGCTGGGAAAATGTTCTAAAAGATCAACAAAAAAAATAATAATAAGGTTGTTGAGAAAGGCTGTAATAAAAGGAAATTATGCCAATAAGGGGTTGGCCTCTATGGCGACAAAACGCTGAATAAAAGCCAACTTCAAGAGATACATTAAAGAAGCCACCAGGCCTTATCTTTAAAAGTGTTCCCTCTGAGGGGAAAAAGAGGAGGGGAGAAAGTAAAATAGAAAATGAGAGAGAGCAAGAAAGAGAGGGGGAAGCGTCCCCAAAAAGAGGGGGGAGGGCTAGAGAATGTTGAGCTTAAACCACGATGGAGAGGTAGAACGAGTAGAAATAAAATAAATCAAATAAATCTCGCAAACTACAAAATTGACACCCGCCTCGCTTTTGCTGACTGGGTAGGCCTGATAAAGTGGGCCAAATTGCATAGATCTGATGTTTATCTTATCAGTGGCACCGTGAGTGCTTATACGCGTGTGATAAAGGGAACGCCGGTGAAAAGAATGTTTGAGGGGTGTAGAAATATGCATCAAGAGCACTACAGGAAGCGCTTTTGTAAAAGGGGAAAGCAATGAGGGTGGCGTGAAGGCTTAATTCCAAAATTAGGTCAACCACAAAGAAAAAGGGATATTTCATTGTGGATTTCTTACTTACTAACACTTCAGAAAGTGAGTACGTCTTGACAGACTTGTCAAGCACTTCTGAAAATGAAACTTAAACATTAAAACTGCTTCAGCTAAGGGGAAACTGATGGATTTTTTTTTCTCATAACGCCTTTCCTCCCTGAAGCTGTTTCAGAAGACAAGTACGGGGGAAGGGACGCACCATTGTTTGGATATATGGAAATCCCCTCCACCACCACCACCACCACCGCTGCCATCCCAAACCCCTCCCAGAGAGTGAAGAGAGCCACTGTGGTCCAAATGCTGTACTTATCCTATTACTGAGGGGGTGGGGGTGTGGAGAGATAAGAGCATTTTCCCGTCCACTCTGCTGAATTAGAGGGGCAGGGAGTCTGTAGGCGAGAACTGTTATTGGCATCTCTCCGCATATCTCCATGTGCATTAAAAATGAGAAATAAAACGTCATATCAGAAAGTCTGATGCCAGAAAAAAAAATTCCAAGACAGAAACATGAAAACTAATCACAGAGGACATATTGTTTCCCTATGATGGCAACCGGGCTGTGAGTACAGCAGGGGGAGAAGGTGAGCAATATTCGCCTCCATTCCTTTCCCAACTGCTTTTACTCATCCCACCTCCTGAAACAGGGGCAAGAAGTTGTCAAGATCCTCAACCTTTTGAGCTGAGCCCTTCAAACACGGGAGGCAAGCCCATTTCGTGCTGAGGATATCAATTATAGATAGGGGTTACCACCGCAGCTGAGGATTGCGATGTCAAGACGGCAAGTAGACAGCTGTGGAGAGCTTAGGATCTTTCTATCAGATGTGTCCTGATGTGTTTCTCAGCTGCACATGTCTGTGTGAGCACTTCCCCATCGCTTGTATGGGTGTAATTTCATCGCTTGTCCAACTCCAGTTTGGTTTCCTGCTCAGATGAAGGGTAAGTGGTTCAGATGCTGCAGAGCAAAGCTAAAAGCACCTCTGGCCACAGTAGGGGTGACACGATGATTACGCTAATGGCATTTTTTTTTTTTTTAGCTTTCCACAGAGCCACAGGCGAAGTATGATCGGGGAACATCCATCTCCAGGCGTCTGCGAGAATTATGATAACAGACAGGGAGTCGGTTCGGTCCGGTAGAGTACACAGAATTCTGTGAGGCTTAACCCGCCAAATAAGTTCACACCATCCAGCTGTGAGATGGGACTCCAGCTTCTGAGCCCATTATCACTACCCGTGGAACCAATCAGGAATTCAGCATTACTAACATTCAGCGCTCAAGGCCCTCACTCTACTGTGGCCTGCCAGACACAGAAGCTGAGGTCTGGGGAGATAGGTGGAGAAAAAAAAAAAAAAAACAGCTTGTCTGTTTTTTGAGCCGCTCTGTAGGGTTGTACACCTGTTATGTCTTACTGGTCCTGCAACGGAAGCTAATCTTATGGAGCGGCATAAACGCCTGGCCCTTTTCTCTAGTAATGCCTCCAGTCTCCTAGCTATACTTCCAAACAAGCTATACTTTCTTTTTTATCTACTGTCATGAACATTTAAAATTCCCCCCACTAACTGAGACCTGTAGAGTCTGAAATGGAGTACTTGTGTTTTTGGTGATTTAACTTAGTATATTGCTTGATCTTGGGGTTAGTTTGCTGATAGGTATATTCCCGAGAAGGTGGGAATATGGAAGACTACATAGGAAGAATGACTTCATATTTTGAGGTCTGCTGGATACTTACTTGTACCAGCTGTTCCTGGGTGTCAAACTCACGGCAGCAGTTCTCCCAGTGGCAGTTTGTCTCGTAAACCACCTCTGGCTCCTGTTTGCTCTCGTCTTTGTCGCCTTCCTCCTTCACCAGAGTCATCCCATCAGGATGGTCCTGAATAACCAGTGAGAACCAATATATTGAGATTGATGTAACACAAGAGTCGTTTAATAACATATGCTTCAGCTCACAAACATATAAACCGGTCATAAATTAGATTTTTCACAGGCAGAACACAGAGTTATTGCCTACATGTCTCAAACATGTGTGTCTGGCCTTGCTCAGCTCTATGAGGGGTAAATATAGCAGATGAAGCCACTCTGAATTTTTGGAAGATTTTATCCTCAACATGCCTAGACTCTGAGCTACTGCAGAAGAGGCTTCCACTGCAAATCCCAGTTTATTTCGAGCTACCATCTTATAATCATCTCTTTTTTCCCCCACCAATGCAAATGCTTGCCATTTGCTTACATTTTGCCTTCACTTTTTCAAAGCCCCTTACATTTTTTTATTAAACAAGAGCAAAATCAATTTTCTCTTTCGTCCCACAAAAGCTAAGTGATTGTGTCACGTTGGAAACTAAAAGTGATAAGAGCAGAAAACACCCACAAAACAGCCACATGCAAGAGAATAAAGATTGAGTGCTGTTGTAGCCACTTTGCAGAGACGCAGCATTGCATACAATCATCACTTGCATTATGAATGGCAGTCATCCTTCATATTTGAACTGAACGAACAGTTCAAATATTAATTTATATGAAATGTCCTTTTTGTAGAGTAGAATGATTATACAACAGAAAACTGCAATGGCTTTTGAAAATAAGAATTTGGTGCATTCCTTTGAGTTTATAGGAGATCATTTTTTGAGTGTTGATGAAGGTTCAGGAATGCCTTAACTTGACAAGGCCAAGTTCCATAAAAATCTTGCTATTGATCATGAGTGTCTGCAGCTGGTAATTTCTGCTTGACTCCTACTCGGAACAATGGAAAACTCCAAGGAATTCAGATTTAAGATAAAAAAGTGGAGATTTACACAAGTTGAGAGAAAACACATCTAAATAACTGCAGTGTAAAATCAGTCTAAACAACTGCGTGTGAGTGCAAGTTATTGCCAGATGTGCAAAGATTTTGCAAAGGCCAGGAAGACGACCAATAGAACACGGGTCGGTCCTGAAAACACTGGCTATATTTTGCCAAGTCAGTGGATAATAAATGTAGTTCTAGTTTCTTCAATTAAAATATGTTTGTTAAACTAAACAGTAATAATGCACTAATTTCCTCATTAAACTATATGGGTGAGGTCACATTTTTAAGCGTTAAAGCAAAGGAAACTGAAGTCATCTCTGTTTGGAAGATCTAATTCTCTGACTGCACGTTCAGCAGAGTCAGAGAATGTTCTCGGTTCTGTAACTCTGCAGCAAATAAATATATTGGATGTTATTCTGGAAAGCTTAATTTATTTGGACAAAAAGATAAGGTGCACTTTGAACAACCCTGGACTTAAAGAAATGCTGAACTTGTAGTTCTGGACAAATGACTCAGTAATAGAGTCAGTAACTGATGGTAAATTTAATTTATTTATAAAGCGCCAAGTCATAAAAAGGCACTTTGCAGAACAAAAAGGTCCAATTCGTACCTTTTTATTTAGATTTGGTCCAAATTCAATTTAAGGCGATCTAATTCAGTAGACAGAACCCACCTGCACACTCACCGCTCCGGGACTCGGCAACTCATCCTCCGGTTTCATTTTGGACCGCTTGTGATGCATCGGGTCGCCGGTGCTGCTCACAGCTGATTCGCTAGTCGGTTTGGCCTATGGTAAAAACAAAACGCAAAAACGTTTCTAACTTTATCATTTCCCCCTCTAATTGCATCGTGCTCAGTACCCCAATAGTTTTACCCTTCATAGGACCATTAAAAATGCATGTAATGCTTATAAGCAAATCCAATTATTTACTTAATCAACAAGACAAAACTGGTGGGGTTGACTCATAATGATTTCTGCAACTAAAGCTTTAAACTGAGCCAGCAAAGAACTATGCAATTCAGTGTATCACATTAGCGTCTCTAATCAGTGCAATTAAAGCAATCTTATGAACCAATTCCACCAATGAATGACCTGGCTTTGGCCCTGGTCTAAATATGCCCTCGGGAGGATTCCTGTAACACAATAAGCTATTTGAGAGGAGAAAAATTAACAGAACTTTTAGACATCTGGAAAATGAGACGGTGTTATTCCAGAGAATGCTGAGCTTTTCACACAACTAAACAACTGCTTCACTTCTCCTAAAAGACACATTTCTGAGTTGTGTTTAGGTATTCACTGTAGGGTCAAGAAAGAAGTGTCTGCTCCTTCAGGCTTGACAGATCTTCCGATGTCCACCTGCTTTCTGGAGAAAGATTTCATGGTTACATGAAAAAAAGATAAGTTTGGTGGAGTCAAGTGGAGGCTTTCAAATGCAGGAAGACTGCAGAACAGTCAAGCATGGTAGTGGTAGCATCATGCCGAGGGAGTCTTTTGAAGATAAAACCAAACATTTCGACATCTAGCAAGTTGAGATCAGTGGTTTTGTTCTTGAGAAGATTGAGATTTTTGACGCCTAGTGTTTCCAACTTGCGTCGCATTTGAGCTGAGCTACAAATTCATTTCTGAGGCAAGAAAGGAGCACCTGTTCTAACATCCACAACTTTGAGCTCAACTGAAATGAATCTTTTTTAAAGGTTTTTGTGACACTCTTTATTCAGGAAGAAGGCGAAGACATGCTGCAAATGGAACCGGAACCGGAAACTGAACCAAGGACAGCCTCTGCATATGGAAAGAAAGTTTTAGGATTAAAAAGAGAAAAATATTTAGCTATTTTGCACAGTGACAAGATGCATATTTGAGGAGTCAGGATGCTGATTTTCAGTCTAGAAATACTGTTAAGCATGGTGGGAGCAGCATCATGCTAAGGGTCTGTTTCACTGTTTTTATGGAGAAGTTAGAAAGCTGTTACTGTCTCATAAGACAAGCACTGACAAAATATTTTCTTCAGTTTTGTCCAATTTTTGAAATCATGGGATTCAAGAGAAAGGACGGGTAATGAACAGAATATTTACTTGAAATGTAATATTTCTCAATCCTTACATTATGTAAGGTTTGAGAAAAGAAAAACTGGGGGAAACCCCTTTGGATCCATCCATCCATGTCAATATTCCCCACTCTCCACATCCTTGTTCTCTCTCCAGTGATTAATGGATTCAGCAGAGGGATTCTATGCTAACAAGGCCCTGGTTGTTTGCTGCAGGCACGCTCTCATTGTGTGCGCGACGGGCTGAAAACAAGAAACCACACGAGTAGGAGGAAGGAAAGTCCCAGGAGAGGAGAGCGTTGAGGGGACGGCGGTCCTGCCTGTACCTGTGCTTGCTTGGCTGATTCCGTTCACAAGTGGCTGGCATGTGACGCCGCTATCCATTAATGCGTGATGATGAATCGCAGAGGCCGCTGTGCTCACCTGTGACGAGTCGTTGGAGATGGCTGAGCGATCGCCGGTGCCGAGACCAGTTGGGGGGATGCCAGGAACGGGACGCTGGCTGACAAAGGCCGGCGTAGGGTGGACTAACGGCGGGCTGTGGCCGAAGGCGGAGCCCACGATCCCCGGCTGGCGGCCCATCAGCTGATGGTGGACGTGTAACGCCACCGGAGTTGGAGGGTAGGGGAAGCTCAAAGCTGGGCTGGAGAGACGACAGAGTAAAACAACTCTAAACAATACTTCAAACATTACTTACAGAAGCAATGAGGCAAAGAAGGGGAAGTTCAAGTGAGTAAATGGATTGTTCTGGATAACTCCTCACCCTGAGGGCAATCTGACATGAGATGGTGTGGTAACCAGGGGGGCTGCTGGGAAATAAAGCTTGTTAACACAGTGAATTATCAAGTGGTTTGTGTAAGACAGTGTGTCATTCCTCCACTGGGCAAAATAATACAGATAATAAATAACCGCTAATCTATCTTGGAGCCATGGAAATAAAGCCACAACATTTTCTTTCCTCTGTAAGTTACAGTCCTCTGGAAATCGTTCATATCGCTTGAATTTTTTTCACATTTGTCACGTTACAGTCCCAAACTTGAACTTCCTTTATAATAATTTTATATGATCAACACAAATAAAATCAGAAGAGTGTGTAGAGTGTTCTTGTATCAGCCCCTCTGAATCGATACTTCTTCCCAACCAGCTTTGAGGATCTCATTAAAGAAAAAATTCTCTACATTGTTCTTTGCAAAATATCTCAATGAATAAATCGTGATGAATAATATATGTGCACATCACACTTCAGTCCCTGACACACCTTTTTCATTTGGATTTAGTTCTGGACTTTGACAATGGTGTCCAAATCGAGGTCCAGGGGCCATTTGTGGCCTTCTGAATGATTTTTAATGATTTAATTGAAGAATTGAACAAATCTAGACGGCAAGTGCAGGTAGCGGATTCAGACAGGCTCATATATTACCTTTTAGGGCAGAGATATTCAATGAAGTCTAGCATTGTTGAATTGAAAACACTTGTTGGATTACATTTTTTGCATTAACGTATTATTAATATAGGAAGTGCTAAAAAAAAGGCACATTTCTAGTTACTTTTTATCTGCTGAAAAACAAACTGAAAATTGAGGATTTTATCATGATTTAATTTTTTTACACAAGGAATCTTTGACATATAAAATAAAGAAGGTCTTGAAATGACGACACTGATGTAAGACAAACCTACAGTTTTGAATTTTTGTGGTCTAAGTTCAGGAAGAGCAATGTTTCATGTTTCACCAGTATGAAGGTGTGTTAAAAGCAAATACCAAAATAAAATGCATGTCACACTTATTGTTATTTGCAACAAAACTGTGAAAGACAAGACAGTTATTTTTCTTTCATTTCACACTACACTGCTTTGATTTCTGATTAAATGCTTTGGAGTTTTTGGTAGCAATGTGACAACAACGTGGAACAATTCAAAGGGCATCAGTAATTATGCAAGGCGCTGTGTTAATCTGCAAACTGAGCTAACTTTGTTGATCATAAAAATCCCAGAAGCCTCCTCTGTGTAACGATCGTTAAACCTCCGGATAAACATGGATCTGTGTGGCTCGGCTTCATTCATTCTGCACACTGACAATTGGCTCTGCCCGCGACCCATATGTCTGCTGATCTTATTATGAGCCGAGTGGAAATCAATGGACCGAGACACATTTGGAGGCCCATCCGCTTGTCATATCACTCATCAGTCTGTTGGCTCTGGCTATTTGGATCCTGTCACTCGGGACAGTGGCTGAGCGTGGAGCATGATTGATCAGCTCCCTTTTACAGATCGCTGATCAATGGCTGAGGGTGGGGCAATGGATCTTGCCCATTTTTCCCCTCTTCTCCGCTCTTTTCTTCTGCTTTGCTTTGCCTCTCCACCGGTACCGGTGCATGATGTATGTGATGTTTCCCTGAGGTGTGCTGGATGACTGACACAAGCCGCCTGGGAAGCCCGCCGACTGGCTGGCTGGGAGATCGTCACCCACACGGGCGTTTGACACGAAAGCGCACACATACACTCATTCGTGCCAAACGCTTTATTTATGTGTTATGATGCCATTCTAAAGGGAAAACATGCCGCATTTTTCTGTAAGCTGTGTGCAGAGTATGAATCAGACACAGAGTCTTTGGTCCTGCCTAAAACAACATGAATATTTGTGCAAAACAGACAATTTTCCTGCTGCAATTATCAACATACCAGCACACATTTTGTGTCTTTTGTGAATTTGGTAAGAAGCCAATGTCACATATAGAGCTGAACCCACATATTTACAAACACTTTCTAGAGAGACACAAAACCATTTATTTTCATCAGTATTTGCTGCTTTGGGGCAGAGGTAGTCAGTTATGACTACCAAAATTATTGATTGGTAAATGTCACAAAAATTATATATA
>CAEGAE010018579.1:0-13134 GCA_903067095.1 Girardinus metallicus | reverse complement strand
TAGATAGATAGATAGATAGATAGATAGATAGATAGATAGATAGATAGATAGATAGATAGATAGATAGATAGATAGATGAAAACAACTCCTTGTATTAATTTTAAATACAAGTTTTTCCCTCTGTTGAAAAACTACTTTTAAATAATCAGATTTGAAAAATCAATAATTCTTTTTAAGAGATTTAACATGATCTCATCAGCAGACCCCAGCTTTCTTTCAGCTGTTGTGTCAGACCCTGTTTTATTTGTACTTGAATGTACTTTTTAACTACATGTGCTGAGAAAAAAAAATTGTAGCGTCGAAATAAAAAACTACAAAATGGCCTTTCGGGAACTACAAAGCGTATAAAATGACGTCACTTTCTGCCGACGGACCCCAAACATGAGGAACACTACATTTATTTTAATAAACTTATATTTAAAGAATGTAGGTTAGCAGAGAAATGTTTCAGTTTTTTAAAAAGCGGGTATTAATGGGGAATAAGCGGTAGAAACCCGGGTTGAGCTGTTATCGCGGTGGTGATAAATTGCATCAGCCGCTCAGGAAGGACCCCGTCTCTCTAACGCGGAGGAGTTTGCCTTTAAAACAGCGACATTTTTAGGATTTTTTTCCCCTATCGGTTTAGTTTAATCGGTTTGTATTCTTTTGAAAATTACCAGGTGTAAACGTGAATATATATACACGAATAAAGAAAATAATTAAGTGATTATCTTTTTCCGCTGATCAGGCGGAGCCGCCGCCTCTTCCGTTCCCTTTTCATCCAAGATGGCGGGGGATGAGTCTGGTACAACGCTCGGTCAGCCTCACCTGGCCAGACAGGACCTCAGCACGTTGGTGAGTCTCCCTTTAACCGCCTCCGCAGCTTCGCGGCTCCCTGGCTGTTACTCCGGGACGGTTATTTGGCTAAAACAAGGCCGGGAAAAACGCGGGAATGGTTGGGGTGAACGGTGGCCGGAGCAACGCCGCTTCCACCCGGCACATGACGGCAGGCCCAGCGGGGAAACGGTGCTCCGCTCCGCCGCTCCTCTGCCAACCGAAATATTTACTTCCGCAGTCTCCGAACCTCCGTTTTTAGTGTCGGTTGTGTTTCCCACCGAGGATCATCTACCTCCCCTCTAACCAGTCCTAGTCAAAGTCGGATCAAAGCAGACGCGATATATGCGTCATGTTCCCTGGTGGGTGAAAAGGAGGAAGTTTGAACCATCTCTTCCATCCATCCCCGACTCCAACATCTCTCTGTCCGGCTTTCTACTAGTACAGCCAGACGGAGATTTACAGAGCAAAGGCAAAAGCAAAGGAGGTGGATTAGCAGAGCTAACAACTGATGGCCTCATCCTGGACGTGTCACTGTGGGGTATTGTCTCTCTGTCCAGATATTTCCCTGAAACTCAGGTGGTTTAAAAAGCTGGTGTGTGTTTTAATAGTCTAGTTTCTGACTTCTTTCCCAGAGATCTGAAGGTAGTTTGGTTTGTTTTGAGTCGCTGTGCTGCTCCAGGAATAGAAACAGGAATGCTGCTGTTCCCTGCTAATCCCTCTGTGTCTCACTGTGTCCTCTGTCTCTCTGCAGGACGTGTCCACCTTAACGCCTCTGTCTCCAGAGATCATCAGCAGACAGGCCACCATTAACATCGGTACTGGACTCATTCTGTTTATTTGTTATTCTCAGTGATAAATGAATTAAAATCCATTTTTTCCCTGTCGTTATGCTCGGGGAATAATGCATTAAAATCAGTTTCTTTCTCTGGTTCCTGAAGGCACCATCGGCCACGTGGCCCACGGGAAGTCCACAGTAGTGAAGGCCATCTCCGGCGTTCACACCGTCAGGTTCAAGAACGAGCTGGAGAGGAACATCACCATTAAGCTCGGATATGCTAACGCTAAGGTTTCTTCCTTTGAATTACGATAATTCATGAATGAATCCAGGTTAGTCTGGAACATGTAGACGTCCTGAATCTCCATCCATCTGCCGTCGTCGTCAGTGAAGCTTCAGGCACCAGTTTTCCTGCTGAGTGTGGCTGCTGTCCCTCTCCTTACGCTGCTGCTTTACCGCTGCAGGTCTACAAGCTGGACGACCCCAGCTGCCCCAGGCCCGAGTGCTACAGGTCGTGCGGCAGCAGCACCCCGGACGAGTTTCTCACAGACATCCCCGGCACCAAGGGCAACTTCAAACTGGTCCGGTAAGGCCGTTCCCAGCAGCTTCAGAGCTTTAAAACATAGATTTATATTTAGATAGGCTGCCACTTATTTCATCATCATTATGTTTGGTTTTCTAATCTGAAGTAATCGTTGGATTCGGAGCTGCTTAACTGAAACACATTCCCAGAATTTACTGTTTCTACAATTTTACTTTTCCATTCCTGAATGAACGGAGGCAGTTCTGGCTCAAAATACTTTGACTCAATTTTGAAGTCCTGTTGGGCCGATGTTGATTCTGGTCGTAGTTTAAACGGGTCAAATGGTTCTGGTTCTGACCGGAGCTCTTTCTCGTCTCCGACAGACACGTATCGTTTGTGGACTGTCCCGGTCACGACATTCTCATGGCCACCATGTTGAACGGCGCCGCCGTCATGGACGCCGCCCTCCTGCTGATCGGTGAGTCTGGTTGGCTGTGCGGCTCGTTGGCGCCCACAGCAGGGGTCCGGTTGTGACCGGTTCTGTTTGTGTGTCCGTCCAGCGGGGAACGAGTCGTGTCCTCAGCCTCAGACGTCGGAGCATCTGGCTGCCATAGAGATCATGAAGCTGAAGCACATCCTCATCCTGCAGAACAAGATCGACCTGGTGAAGGAGAGCCAGGCCAAGGAGCAGTACGAGCAGATCCTCGCCTTCGTGCAGGGTGGGTTCCCTCAGCACCACAGCGCCGCCACCGTGTTGGTTGGATAGAAGCTAAATCTGACTAAACATCTCAGCTTTAAAGCCTCAGTTTAAACTTTTTTTTTTTCTGGCTTCCATTGGTTCACCTCCACATTTGTTTGACACTTTACTAGAATAGCATGTTCTCTTGTCTTTCCTATTTTGAGGAGTCACCAAGAGAAATGCGCTTTTGTGTCATGCTAATTTCTACTCCAGGAAACAAGAACGGCTGGATCGCTAATTAAACGTTAATGTTTCTCCAGCTAATAACAACATCCTAATGTTGCTAGCTGGTATGACTGACTTCCTGCTGTTTCCCCTGCTAACGTCTAGCTAACGTTCCTCCTGCTAACGGTTCTGCTGTTTCACTTGCTAACATTTATTTTGCTAATGTTCCTCCTGCTAACGGTTCTGCTGTTTCTCATGCTAACATTTATTTTGCTAACGCTCCTGCTAACGGTTCTGCTGTTTCTCTTGCTAACATTTATTTTGCTAACGCTCCTCCTGCTAACGGTTCTGCTGTTTCTCATGCTAACATTTATTTTGCTAACGCTCCTCCTGCTAACGGTTCTGCTGTTTCACTTGCTAACATTTATTTTGCTAACGTTCCTCCTGCTAACGGTTCTCTTGCTAACGTTTAAACTGTTCCTTCTTCTGGAGTTCCTTCTGCTGACTTTTGTCCCGTTTCTTTTGCAGGAACCGTTGCTGAGGGCGCTCCCATCATTCCCATCTCTGCGCAGCTCAAGTACAACATCGAGGTTGTTTGTGAGTACATCGTGAAGATGATTCCCGTTCCCGTCAGAGACTTCACCTCCGAGCCGCGGCTCATCGGTAAGAACGGACCCGGCGCTGCTTCCTGTTTCCAGCGGTGCGTTTTTAACGTGAGCGGCTTCAGTCATCAGGTCGTTCGACGTGAACAAGCCGGGCTGCGAGGTGGACGACCTGAAGGGAGGCGTGGCCGGAGGCAGCATCCTGAAGGGCGTTCTGAAGGTCAGGGCCGCAGCTTTAGCCGCCGGCTATGATGTCACGGTGTGAACTGACCGCCGTCCGTCCTGCAGGTGGGCCAGGAGATCGAGGTCCGGCCCGGAATCGTCTCCAAGGACCAGGAGGGGAAGCTGATGTGCAAACCCATCTTCTCCAAGATCGTTTCTCTGTTTGCTGAACACAACGACCTGCAGTACGCTGCCCCAGGAGGCCTGATTGGTGAGAGAACCGGAACCAGAACCAGAACCAGACTCCTCTACGGAGGAACGGTTCAACAGGAATGATCTGAGGATCCATGGAGTCTGTCTGACTCCTACAGCCTGATCAACACATCAATGTGTCGTTCAGTCCAGATTTCTGGAGCTTCTCTCTCTTCTTTCTTCCTTCCTTCATCTCCTTCTTTCATCCTTTGCTCTGTGTGTCCTTCCATTCTCACTTGTTTCCTTGAATCATTCCTTCTGTCTTTAATTCCTCACTTTTTCCTGTTCTAACGCTTTGATTCCTTTTGTTACTTTGCTTCCTTCATTCCATTTTCTCCTACCTTGTATCCTTCTTTATTTCCTTCTTTCATTCTTTTCCTTAATCCTTCTTTTTGTCCGTCCTTCCTTCCTGTTTTGTCTCTTTTCTTTTGTCCTTCTGTCATTAATTTCTCTCTTTTTCCTTTCCTTCCTTTCCTTCCTTCCTTCCTTCCTCTCTGTCCCGGTTGGATTCAGGTTCTGTTTTTAAGTTAATATGAGCTTATCGATATAAAATGACCTTATGAATCAGTGAATTCTGGGATTTTGGGTGTGAATGATGACGGGTCGGTGTCTGCAGGTGTCGGGACAAAGATCGACCCGACGTTGTGCCGGGCCGACCGCATGGTGGGTCAGGTTCTGGGAGCCGTCGGCGCGCTGCCGGAGATCTTCACCGAGCTGGAGATCTCCTACTTCCTGCTGCGGCGGCTGCTGGGCGTCCGCACCGAGGGCGACAAGAAGGCCGCCAAGGTGAGCTGTGCATTATGGGAAACACGGTCCCGCCTCCTCTGGCCTCTGACCCAATCCCTCCGACCCGCAGGTCCAGAAGCTGTCCAAGAACGAGGTTCTGATGGTGAACATCGGCTCGCTGTCGACCGGCGGCCGCGTCAGCGCCGTGAAGGCCGACCTGGCCAAGATCGTCCTGACCAACCCGGTCTGCACCGAGGTCGGCGAGAAGATCGCGCTCAGCCGGCGCGTCGAGAAGCACTGGCGGTGAGACGCAGCACAACCCGGACGTTTACGATTTAAAGGGCCAGCGCCGTTTAAAATCAACTTTTCGATTAGAGCTTTACATCAGTTTTTCCCTGCAGTGTTGCTTTGTTTCCTTCATGCATGTTTGAGAAATCCATTAATCTCCATTCAGCTGCAAATCGCCTGGGTGGCCGTAGCCCCGCCTTCCAGATGCAGCTCCTCCCCCACTCAGCTCCTTCAGACTAGCCAGCAGCAATTAGCAAACCCCTGGTGGAACTGCTGAGTTCATTATAGGAGCTGCTGCTCAGTGAAACGCTGGTAAAAACGATAAAGGGTTAATAGAGGAGCCATGTTGGTATGACTTCCTGGAGGCGGAGCTTCAGAAAGGGTAGGAGCTTTTAAAGAGGCAGAGGCCCAATTTCAAGGTGCTAAATTAAAAAACCCAGTAATATTTGACATATATGGCATTTTTATAACAGAAGTTAGCATCGTTGCCCTGCGACAGACTGGCGACCTGTCCAGGTGACCCCGCCTCTCGCCTGGAACGTGGCTGGAGAGGAACCAGCACCTCCTGACCTCTAGGGTCAAGGGTGTATAGAGGATGGATGGATGGAAGTTAGTATATTTACTTGATTGTGCTATAAAATGGCGCATTGTGCCTAGAAAACACATAATGGTGCCCTATACAGCTGCTTTTGTAATTTTTATAAAATATATTTTTTCATATTTGTAAAAACTGTCTCCATGACAGTTTGAGATGATCACTGAGAAATTGGATCTCCTCCCTGAGCCACTACTGCCGCCTGAAGAAATGCACCAAAAACAGCCAATCAGAGCCAGGAGGCGGGGCTTAGCGCTGTCAATCCTCTTGTACTTACTGCTAAATGTGCTAATGGAGGATCAACAACTTAGTAACAGGAAAACCGTTTGTCTGCCGTCATCTGTGGCTATGCTAACAAGCCTAGCATTCACAACAGACTATGCTAGCTGCTCACCACATGGGGGCTGATTGACAGCGCTAAGACCCGCCTCCTGGCTCTGATTGGTTGTTTCTAGTTTGCACTGTGAGGAGGAAAATATTTTTAACAAATATGTAGAGAAATATTGTTTAAGTTTCATCGTGCAGCTTTAAATTCCAGAGCAGAATGAAATGCTGACGCCGTTTCCTGTCTCTCAGTCTCATCGGGTGGGGACAGATCCGGAGAGGCGTCACCATCACACCAACCGTCGACGACGACTGAGACCACGACGCGCCGCTCCTTTAGGATTTTTCTTTTTTGTTTTTACAACTGGGACATTTCACAGGTTTCTGGACGCCGCCGTCGCCTCTGTGTTTGAGGAGACGAAGGACGCAGGAGGAAGAGGAGTCCAGTCGGTGGCTCTTCAGATTTCACAACCAATAAAATAAATTTGGAAGGAAGTTCAGAGTCTTTTTAAATCATTTCCTCATTAAGTGATACATTTATTTAGTTTTATTTGCAGTTTAAATGACCATCTCACATGTTGACGTAAAAGTTTTGAATGAAAAGTTGTTAGTCTGGTGATAATTCACTATAACAAGTTTGATAGAAAATATTTTATTTTCTTAAAGGTAAAAATTGATCTTTTCTTTAGATTTTGTTTTAGTTCTGACTTTGGCTTTTTTAAACTAACCTGTCGACTTGAATAAATTATAATTTATTTTTCTGATGTTTGGGGAATCTGGCGTTTCCAGGAAGTCGACACTGGAGAACAGGAAGTTCTCGCCCTGATTAAACGGATATATTAGAAAACTATGGAAAGTCGAAACAGAAAATGAAGTTCTTAGATTAACAAAGTTTAATGTCCAGATTCTGTTTTAATTCATATTTGGATCTATGATGAAATGATAAAACATCAGAGTTTATTAACGTTCTCTAGTTTTATGTTTTCCTCAGCGATTCTCCACATAAACTAAAAATGTCCGTTTTAGTTTATAAAACTAGTAATTCATAAAATATAATGAAGTTTTGTCTTTGCTAATTTATTAAATACACAGCAACATGCAAAAAGAAGGAACTGGACGCTTTTGCTTTAATCATTTCTGTCCTGTGTTGATTGCGTCTCCATTGGTCAGCAATGCGTCAGTGGGCGGGGCTAAACCTGCGATAGACAACGCGATTGGTTGAGCTGTGAAACAGCAAAACCTGAAAAGAATATATTGATAGATCTTTAATTTTTAATAAAAAGGTAATTTTTACACTGGCGCCTTTAAAATGTCAGTTTTTATATTACTACAATATAAATATTTGCATAAAATAAAAATTTAAAGTATTACACAGTGAATTGCGGAACTTTGTTTATTTGGCTCATTCTTTATTCACTTCCGGTCATTTAATCTGATTTAATCTGCCTTTTTTTCTATGAAACATTTATTTAAAGTTGATTTGGGCTTAAATCAGTAGTTTTTATTTCAGCCCAAATCAACTTTAAATTTTCACTACAACAAAAAATGAGTAAATAAACATAGAGATTCTAACTACAGCAGATGATGATCGGCGCTCCTCGACCTGAAAGCTCCGCCAAACTGCTCAACATAATCATTTACACAAGGTGTTGCCGCACTTCCGGGTTGATCCACCTGACGAGCACGAGACGTGACGTCGCGCAGGTGACAGGTGCGCCTCCGCCGAGGAGAAGAGGCGATTTTAAAAACGCTTAAATGTTGTCAACGAGCCTTTTATAGGAGCTAAATGAGATCCAGACTTCATTTGACTTTTTCTGGGTCATCTATGTTTTCATGTGAGTCCAAACGAACCGCGGGACCGAACCGAGCCTCCGGCAGAGAGTTAAATCTTTATTTTTTAAACTATTCCGACTTTAAACTGACATGGAGGCTGCAGGTAAGAGAATCTGCTGAAACCTAACACGGGTTTTTATCACTTTTCTGCATTTTCATCCTTTTATTTCTAAATAAACTTAAAAATAGGCTTTAAATTTCTTGTTAAAATGTCATTCATTCTTCAAACTGTGTTATTGTTTTCTACGTGCTCATTAACATGCAAAAAGAAGTAAAATATTTGAATTTGTTAGTATTTTCTTCCTAAAAGTGGCAGAATATTTAACATATTTATAGGTTTTTGGTTGTTTTTCATGTTTATTGGAGGTTGCCATGTTGGTAGAGAAGCAGCTGAGCCCTGATTGGTTGCCAGGTTTGTTTTGGATCTTTGTCAGGATGAAAGAACCAATCATGACACATTTTGCTGTAAATAAAACAAAAACCTCCCACAGCATAATGCTTCCACCGCTGTGCTTTGACTCAATCTGCTCTTTATGTTGAGTTTTTCAGTTATTTAGATGTTTACTGTTACATTTTGTAGAAGAAGACAGAATATTTGCCGTTTATGTAACAGATTTTGCATTTTGGGGCTATTTCTTAAGTTTTATGAAGATTTATTTCCCCATATGAGTGATGCTACCTTTGCCCAGAGGGTCAGCGGGGACGAGACGGAGGCGGCCAGAGACGATCCCCCCTCGACGTCATCATGAGTCAGATCCGCAGGAAGCGCTCAGCATCAGACAGGAAGCCCCTGGGCCGTTTCCTGTCGCGAACCTCAGAGCGGCCAGCGATCCCTGAGGACGCCGAGTCCGAGAACAGAGGACAGAGTCCAGGTGAGACATAAACCAGCTGGACATGACCCAAAGATCACAGATTTAGTTTTTAAAGAATCTCCATTTATCGACAAAGAGAAACAATAGAAACAATATTTAAACTGAAAAATGCCGGTAGAAGCTCAAGATTATTAAACTTCTAACTTTGTTCAACATGAAGCATCATAAAAGTCAAAGCAGAAGAATATTTCCTGTATATTTTTCTAAAACATGTCAATGTAGACAAACTCATAAAACAATAAAACCTTTTTGTATTTGTTTAGCAACATTTTAAATTATTTTAAGAGTGAAAAACAGTTTTAACTCCTCACATCTGAATCCATCTAACTGAACTAGATTTGTTTTTAATATTGACCTTTAGCTCTTTAAATGAATAGATCTTAATGCAGTTTAATTTCAGAACACTTTTGTAAAACCCTTGGATGGAGTTTATTGTAGGTTTTGAACACAGGAAATGATGTTTGAACTGGACTGAATCATAAAACCTTAAAATATTTCATTGACTGGATGACGATAATCAGACGATATTATAATTCAGATAGTTTTCTTTTGGAGGTTTTGTGTTTCCCCAGATCTCCACACAGTAAAGTGATTTATTATTTACAAAATACTTTATTTTACTTTAGATTTTACATCATCAAAATGAACCTTCCAGTGCAATTTGGAGAGTATTACCCCAAAAGTCTGATTTCAGTCATTTCTTACTAAATATTATAAATTTTATATTAGCATTATTTAGTGATAATTTACTTTTGCCACTCCATTTCTTTAATACTTGTCATTCTCCTTCCATTACACTTAGAACCTGCTCTAAATCAGAACCTGCAGGAGTTAACGGCTGTGTGTTGTTTTCCCAGGAGCTGCGGCGCCGGCGGAGAGCCAGCGTGATGCCGGCTGGGGAAGGGTGTGTGTCTTCCTGCAGAAGTTGGGGAAGAACGCGGACAGCAGGAGTCTGAGTCTGGCTCACTGCGATCTGACGGCCACAGACCTGCTGGAGCTCGGTACTCACTCCCTGAGTTACTGGGACTTTAACACAGCACCTGCTGGAAGCAGCTCCTCAGAGCTCTGATCGCTGCCTGAAGCCGATTTCATGACACATAATGAGACGTTTGACTCCTTCGGTGTTTAAAAGGATCATTTTTATAACCAACAGCCTTAAAAAGCCTTCAGTGTTTAAAACCAAACCTAAACCTGATCAGATCAGATCCAGGTTTCAGCGATTTGTCTGGATTTACAGGAATCTCTCTGCTTTGCTCATAGTTTTGAGCAGTTAGTATCTCACCTGCAGTGGAAAAAATAATGTTTTTTAGTTTGCAGAATAATGTAGGAACTCTTATAGTTCAAACAGCTAAGAGTGAATTTTATTTGCTACGACTGACTTTTTGGTTCTTTATCTCTGAAATTTAAAACCTACCAAAAAACACAAAGTAAATCTAAATATTAGCTGCTTGTTGTTTTAAATGAACGCCACCGCTGACCGCGTGTTTGTCCTTTTAGCATCTCTGCTCCAGTTCCTCCCTCAGCTGGAGGAGATGGACGTCTCTTGGAACGAGCTGATCGGTGGCAGTCTGACAACGTTGACCTCTCACCTCCAACATGTGGGTGGGATCAGGACGCTGAAGCTCTGCAGCTGCAGGCTGAATGCGGACGATGTCGGCGCTCTGGGTGAGCAGAACCGTCCAGGCCTGGCGCTGTTAGCAGCTTTAGCTTTATGTTCCCAGATCTGATCTGGAAAAGTCTTTCTATAGGTTTTTCGCCACATCGTGACTGAATATTCTCAAACCTCGTTTGTGCCAAAATGTACTGATGAAACCCATTAAAAAAACTGTTAAAATATAAATTAATAACCATTTCTGCATTCTTCTAAAAATTAAATAATGTTGATCATCTTTTCACATTGACGTAATTTGGTTGTGCACTTCTGCTAAAGTTTAGGGGGTAATGAGCTGTAGTGGGCTGAATTTGGCCCCCGGGCCTCGAGTTTGACACCTTTAAACCTTCTATAAGTTTCAGCTGATTTTACAGAGATTCTTTATGACGGGTGAACGCAGTAACTGTGAAGTAGAAGGAAAATAATGCAGGATTTTACACGTTTCACAAATAGAAAACTGAAAAGTGTGGCAGGCCTTTATATTCAGCCCCCTTTCTTCCTCTGTGCGTATGTAGGCGAAGCCCTCCCTTCTGTTCCTGTGTTGGAGATTCTCGATCTGTCCTGGAACAGCAGCGTTGGCGGCGCTATGCAATGCCTGCTGGGTAAACTTCAGCCATCAGTGAGGGAGCTCCACCTGGTGGCCTGTCAGCTCACTGCGGCGGACGCTGCTGCTCTGGGTAATCATGTCTTCATTGGTCCAGCTGATGTCTTTCTGTCTGGGCTCATCTCGGTCTGTGTTCCCCCTCAGGAGGCCTGCTGGCCGTTCTGCCTAAACTCTGTGTGTTGGACGTTTCCTGTAACCCTGGGCTCACACAGGAAGTGGACGCTGGCGGCTTCGGGCAGCTGGCCGCCTCCCTGTCCCACGCCGTCTCCCTGACCGTGCTGCGGCTGCAGGCCTGCGGGTTGAAACCTGATGACCTCGAGGCTCTCGGTGGGAGAAAAACCTCAGATTTATGATCATTTAAACATTTGATTACTTTATTATTAGAATTTAGAAAACAAATCCTGATGCATCCTGCAGGCAGAGCTGGGTAGAGCAGCAAAGAAGCTAAAAAGTAGAAGTACTTCAACTTATCTTTACTTATGTAAAAGTAAGAAGTAACCAACCACAAAATGACTCTAGTAAGAAGAAAAAAGCCTTAAGTAAAATTACTATTCAAGTACTGAGTGTCTTTGGTCAGAGGCTTCTTCAAACTTGCTGTAATACAGACTGCTACAGGAGATCTGTCCTGTAGCAGGAACATCAACATCTACAATAACGCTTTGAATTAATGAGTTACAATCAATAAAGTATTTTTGAATTTGATCAAAAAATAAATCCCATAATATCTAAAAATTGCATCATCAGACAAACCAAACTATAAAGTTATGTGGAAAAGTTGGTACTTTAAAGACCAAACTTAAAATAATTCATACAAATAACAATACAGCATAATCGGTCAAAAAATACTTTTCCAAATCAATTTCTTTCAATATAATAATTATGAAATTTGATCAAAACCTGTAGGTGTTTGTCTGTTTGGAGAATTTTTGATTAAAACAATTTGTTCTTTATGCAGTAAAGTTACTTACAGTAAAGTATTCAGAAATTTTACTCAGGAGCAGCAGTACTTCTACTCCATAATAAAATTACTCAAAGTAAAACTAAAAATACTCCTAAAAGTATTTTTTTCCCAGTTAATTGATTGTAAATGTTAGAATTTGACCTGTGGCTGCAGGTGCTTCCCTGCGCTGCCTGCCCTCGGTGCGCCTGCTGGACCTGTCCTGTAACAGAAGTGTGGCTGGAGGCCTGGGCCGCCTCGCCTCTCACCTGCCTCGCATGGCTCACCTGGAGAGCCTGGACCTCCACCTGTGCTGCCTCCGACGCGCCGACCTGGAGGCTCTGGGTGAGTCTCTGTGACCGTCACAGCCAGCAGCCGCTGCAGGCTTCACCTCCTGCCTCTCTCCAGTCCAGGTGCTGCCCTCTCTGACGGCGCTCACGGCGCTCGACGTTTCGTCCAATAAGGGGGCGGGAGGCGCGGTCCACCAGCTGGTGTCGGTGCTGCCGCTGACTCAGATGAGGAGGCTGCCGATGAGCAGCTGCAGGCTGACGGAGGAGTCCTTCACCGCCCTGGGTAAACACCGACAGGCTCACTGCGTCTGCAGCTGGAGGAGAGGAGCCCAGGGGTCAGCCAGGGGTCGGCACCGCTAGCCAAATGTTAGCTGCACTGCAACAGCGTAGCATTTAGTGGAGGCTAATGCACAAAGATGTTGAACTATATTCACCTGAACTGCCAATAAAACTAATGCTTTAGAATTTATCCAGACAAAATAATTAGGGGAGGCTAGGTGTGCTAAATGTTTTCAAAATTAGCAAAAAGTGCTAAGCTAAAGGTTAGCTACACTACTAGCAGACTAGCATATGTGTAGCCACCACTGGAATCAGTTTATTGTATTGCTGTTTTCATATGCTAGCTGTTGTAAACAAATATTTTAGTAATGGAGTAATCTATCGATTATTCTTACGATTAATCAGGTAATCGGATAAAAATAGATAAAATAAAACATTGGTAAATCTAACATAACAGCAGTTTTACTATCACATATCAACATCAGTCCAGTTTTTCACATTGAGCTTCTCTAAGTTACTTTTCTGTAGTTTAGAAATGAACCTGTAACAATAACAGCTCACTTTGTTAACTTGAAGAAAAGTTATACAACAATCTGAAATTAATTCAGTGTAATAATAAAGAGGCAGGATCACAAACAGCCCATCTATTAGTGATCAGGTTATTATAAAACATGTCTAAACTCCAGTTTCTGTTTCTGTTT
>CAEGAE010018557.1:0-26289 GCA_903067095.1 Girardinus metallicus | reverse complement strand
CAAGGTGAGAGTTCATCTATTAAACTCACTGAAGATGAATACATAAACTAAAAATTGGAGTATAGACATTTTTTATAAACGTATTTGTGATCCTGCCTCTTTATTATTAAATTTAATATAATTTCAGATTTTTGCATAACTTTTCTTCAGGCTAACTTAGAAAGTGAGCCATTATTGTTACAGGTTAGTTTTCTAAACTACAAAAAAGTAAGTAGTAGAGAAGCTCAAATATGAAAAATTGGACTGATATTGATATCCGAAAGTAACACTGGTGTTATGCCAGATTTACCAATATTTTATTTTATCAAATTTTTTATGCGATTACTTGATTAATCGCAAGAATAATCAATAGATTACTCGATTACTAAAATATTCCTTTACAACAGCCCTACTTGTACCATTACTTTCTTATATTTAGGATGATGCTACTTATAACCTGTTATATTTTATTTGTTCTCCTTTACAATTGTTCTCTCTCAAACTGAACGTTTGTTCTTCCAGCCTTTTGGAAACATCCTGAATCTGGTTCCTCTGGCAGAAAGTGTGGTGAAGCTCCACGCCGTCTGCATGCAGTGTTACAAAGAAGCCGCCTACACCAAGAGGCTCGGCGCAGAGAAGGAGGTGAGGAGACCAGACAAACGGACCGGATCATTTCAATGAGTTTTGGTCAAACAGGAGCAGATTGTATTGCATTTCATTATCAAACCCAGCTGGATTTATTCGTCCTCTTCAGGTAGAAGTGATCGGCGGTGCTGACAAGTACCAGGCGGTGTGCAGAAATTGCTACGGCGGTCTGGTGGTGGACAAAGAGAACAGCTCCTCCATCAGGAACGAGACGCCGCTTCACGTCCCGATGGGAAAACTCGCCGACCCCAATGTTCCCCGGAAACTGTTCTCCCCTCTGCACCTCTGAGCAGGAAACATAAGACTTGATGCATCAATATGAACATCTGCTGTGTGTGAGAAGTGTGTACAATTCTCTTTATTTCTCTTCTTTTGAGTTTTTTGTTTTTGTGATGAATTACAGTAGCGACTCAATATTCTAATTTTTTTTTTTCTCGCGTGACGTTTTGGATACTTGAAAGACATTAAGCACTTGACATCTTTACATAATTTGTAACTAGTTATTGTTTTATAAACATGAGGTAACATCTGTACCTTTTTGTTTAATTCTGATATTTTTACTGTGGCATTGCCTCGTCTGATATAAAATCTTAAATTATCTTTAAGCAAAATGCACATTTTGCTCTCAAATCCAGAATACATCTGTTTTATTGTATTTTATTGTCAGAAATTATATAATAAACTCAGAACTGACACTTTTGTTGCTTTTATGTCTAAGTATTTTTGACAGTAGCAGTAGGAAACTCAAAGATGTTTTACTTTCATTTGACCTCTTCACCCCGAGATGTTATCTGAAACTCCCCACTGCAGCAAAGTGAGGATAAAAATAACCTGTTTAAATCTTAGCGACCCACCACACTGCAGTGAGCAGGGTCGAAAATTTAATGTCTGTGAAATGGAAACAGATTTTGACTTCCTCATCTAATTACTCTTAAGTTGCTTTCATTCTCCTTTACAGGGTGTGGATTTCATGGGTTTGTGGCGGATACAATGTATATATTTCCCACCTGAATGTAGGCTCTTATTGTGAAGGTGAGGTGAGAAGACACCAGCGGTTGTCCTTCATTCTATTTTTGGTTTTGGTTGGAAGACATTGAGAATAAAACAAGACTCAAATTACTTTTTCTGTTGACTTCCACAGGTTCTGCATTTAAAGTCTGACCACTGTAGAAGTACGTTACACAAAATTGGACATTTTGAACTTAAAAAATATAAAATACAAAATGTTTAACGTGATTGTCAAAATATAATTAGCTTGTACTTGCAGGTTAAATAGCTGGTGTAGCTAGCTGAGTGATATGTGGCTCTACTTCAGTCTCCACACCAACGTGGTTTTAGTTTGAGTTTTTACAATCAGACATTACTGAGACAAAGCATAGTGACATTCTTTCAGTCAGCAGTGCTTGGCAACAGGTGAAATCTGCTCCACACAACTGGAGAAAACTTACTTTCTGACATCTCAGGATTTTATGCTGAGTTAACCTGACCATTGCCTTCTTATCTATGCAATTCTGCTCGTTTCTAAAGTATATTATTTCATGTAGCCTCTCTTCGGTGCTCTGGGCCTTCTCCCATTGATGTGGATTTCTCCGTAGAATTTCCATCAGGCCAACAAGTCGTGAGCGATCATGCTGCGTTTCTACGCTGCCTTATAATTGTCTGCCTGTAGTTTTAGCAATGGCAACGGAGGAAGTGAACGAATCCATTAAGGGCGTGTTTTTCACTCTTCCAAATATTGAAATGGCATCGACAGCCATCTTGTTTTGCTCGACACTTCTTTGAAGGATGGTTGTTTACAGCGCAGGCAGTTTCCGGTTAGCTGTCATGGCGTCGAACTGGAGTACTACATACGTCACGGACAAACGTTAGCAAGTGAGGTTAGCAACCTCAATACTGTCCATGAGTCCAGGAGGAAGCAATTGTTTCTCAATATCTGAGATCCCAGATCTTCTGCACGGAGCAAACATTAGGGCAAGGAGCTGGTTATTACCAGGCTAGCATTGAATACACAACCAGAGGAAACGGAAACATGCTATGGCGATGTTTTTCCATTCATTAACCACTTGTTTATTATTTTAAAGCAAGAATAAAACAAGGTGCACATTATTTACACATATTTCAGAGCTCATTTGCTACAATTATTCAGTAAAACACAAATCCTTGGCCACATCACTTTTAGGCCCACATCATTTACGGCACTTTTTGAGAAAAAAAAACAAAAACAAAAACAAGATGTGTAAAGTGAGAAATTAAAAGAAGCTGCTTTAGATGTCACAGTTCAACTTTATGCTCAGATCCAAGAGCTAGATTTTCAGCATTTGACACAGCTGTTTCAACTCAAAAATATTACCACAAGATTTAATCACATTTTAAACTCTACGGTTCCCAAACCAGCTTAGGAGTTGCGATCCTCCCACAACCTACACCCCCAGAACTCCAGAGTATCTTAGCAAGATTTAATGGCATGTATGAATACCTCTGCAGGGTGCTGTAAGCAGAGGAACTCTCCTGGATCTGTTGTCTTTGACCACCAGAATGATGTTGCAAGGCAATTCTCAGTACAAATGAAGTCTTCTCTTCCTTTTTCTCTGAACCATTTATGCACATTTTGAATGAAAAATGACAGACGTCTCTCCACCATTTTCACAGATGACTCAAGAAAAACAGAATCTATTCACAGGTCCAAATCCAGCTTACACAACGAACCAAAACTGGTCTCTGATCTGCACCAGAAAGTACTGATGAAGCAAAGTAACTGCAAGCTCAGAGAGCAGTTTTTAGTGATCTGTAGTTGTACCTTGGAAGCCTGTTAACTAAAGAAACCCCTCACATCTCAGAAAACTAAAAATGTCAGTGTTTAACCAAGGAAGGGTGCTCTGATTTTGGAGGAAGAAATGCTGCACAACAGAGAGAAGAAGAAAACATTCAGTGGACAGACTCGTTCAATAAGTGCTGCTTTATCTCCAAGCTCCTCCCTCTCCATCAGAAAGTTAGCTGCAAGTTCAAAGGTCAGTTCAACACATGTAAACCTTTTCAAACCAACACACGTCTGTTACAGTTAGTACAGTGAGTCTGGTGGAAATGCTCAATCATTATGGCTTTAATGAGTTTAAGCAGCAAAGGAAAAGAAAACATTTTCTGATTACTTATCACAGGATTTGTGTTACTTTTGCAGAGTCCATGATTATAAAATATAACTTAAATTAGTTAATTTTTTTTCTCTACAAACCTTGTGACCAATTTGGTAAATTATATTACTATAGCTTTTTGAGCCATTTAAAGAAACAGAAAAAAGTCCTGAAATCAAAACAACATGGCACGTGACCATCCCGTCTTTAGGATAAAGAGAAACACACATTTGGCCTCCTTCACACTGATTGTTGCTCCTCTACAGGATTGTTTTCACTGCAACGCCCCTCTCCCCTGCAGGTTCAGCTCGTCTGAGGTAAATGTTGCTTTTGCACACAGGTCAAAGGTCACATTGCTCAAGCCTCTTTCAGTGTCTTCAGATCTGATCTCAGGCCTGTTGGCGTAAACAGTGTTCGCTCGTCGTCTCCAGCCTGCCGCCGTGAGGCTCACGTCCTCCCCGGACACTTTGAACAGTGTGTTGACTTGAATGTAAAACCGCATCGATACGATAGAGCTCTGCTGCTCAGCAGCGCCGTGTCATCCGTGATGCCCCACCCCCACCGCCCTCCACTGCGTCAGTATTTGGGCGGCAGGTAGCCGGTGTCGCTCTGCGGCAGGAGGTTTGAGGTGAAGGGGGGCTGCTTCTGGGATTCGGGCACGTTGCTGGGGTAGGTGTAGGTGGTGGGGGTGTAGGTGGTGGGAGCGTAGGTGGGGGGGTACGGAGTGTGGATTTCCGGGGCCGGCTCCGTGTAGGTGGGAATGCTGACGTCGTCCACGCCCCGACGGAAACGGCCCAGGGCGAAGTAGGTCAGGATTCCCTGCAGGAGGAGAGGATGATTAGTAAATCATCTACTTATTTTCCAGCAATAAATCAAAGACGGTTAATAATGTAACCGTTCAGGATTTAATGCAGATGAAAGCTTGGAAAGATGCTTTTAAGAGCCGAAAACTTTAGCCCATTGAGCTAAATGTGACTCTACAAGTGCTGGTGTCAGATATCGTGTGATATCTGACACCAACATGTTTCAACTTATCTGTGAAATCCTATAAAATCTGATACATTCACAGCTTCCTGTTCATCTGGAGGAAACCGGCAGGTCTTGTTGTCCCAGATATCACGCAACTCTGGTGACATCATTCAGTCAAACTCACTCAAATCCCTGAAAATTTCTCCCCGTTATGCAACACTTTTTTTTAGACCATGTTGTTCAAAGGACACATCCATAGAAGTGGATGTTCTTGAACTACAGTTTGGTGCAAGTTTTCATAAATATACATCAATAACTGATTTATTTAGGCACAGGAAGTAAATACAGAATATGGGTCTCAGACCAGTTTAGGTCAATCCCAATTCACTGCTCACTGGCATGGCAGTTTGTTTCAACTAGCAGTAATATTCTTTGGACACATTTCAAATGACGGGCAATGAGTTAGCAGTAAAATATTTTCTCAATCGATATTAAGGGACACCAATAAACGCAGCAGAGTCTGGATCACAGCAGCTAGCCATCGGGGAACATCCAGCTAAAGGTCATGGTTCCTTTTTGGTTACACAACTCGTACACTTTATTTTGACTGGGTTTGAACCTGTGTTTTCCATTACAACACATGTTTTCTTTTCCATTATTAACAATGATGTGACTGTTTTGGCTGCTGCAGATTCTCATTTAATCTGTATTATGTAACCTGCTGCCTATTTGCTTTTACTGCTCAGCGAACAGCCGTCGTTTCATTTTATAAAGCATATCATGATGCTCATAAAGCAGGAAAAAACAACCTTTTCTGTAGCCGTACTCTGCACAGAATTAATTTGACCAGCAAAGAAATTAGCAAGGAAACAATAGTAAGCATGCTAGCGTTAGATTAGCAGTTCAGCAAACTGCTCCGCATTAAACCTTAATCAGCAGGACCGTGTGCCTGATGACAGACAAATTTATGGATGTAAATACAAACAAAATGATAATTCTGTTTCCCAATTAATAATTAGACCATTAGTGACAACAATACACTACACTAAAATAAAGAAACACATGAAATCTTACTATTTATAGAGAACTCTGAAAGAGCTGGAAATGAAATCTTGTGTTTTGTGTCTCAGACTCGGCTCTCAGCAGCACACGGAAGTCAGACAATGTTGACTTGCTGACTTTGAACGCAGTTATCACTCTAAGGCCAAAGAGACTTCTTGTTCTTTCAAACCTGTTTGCTTAGCTTTCAGAGGGAGAGTTTTGCCTCGGTTTAACTCGAGGCCTGCTACACGCAACGAGATATTCTCAGCAAAGGACAGGAAGGCCACAGCAGACAAATCATCATTGAATTTAAGGCGTTAAATAAGCAACGATTTCACATGCATTTGTTTTTACTAGCTGGTTTAAAGAGGTTTAAATATTTTGTTTTTTATTACAAGGTAAGACCTTTTCAAGACCTGAGAAAAGTTGAGCCATTATTGCTGAACAAGTTAGAGAAGTAAAAAAGCTTCCAAAAATATCCAGATGTAGTCTGGATTCCAACATACCTTAGATGTTTTTTTTGTTTTTTTTTACAAACAGAGGAAGTGAAACACCATTGTTAGCCTCCACAGGAGTGCCCAATGAGGTCATAAAGAGGGAACAGCACAGCAGCTAAACCTCACAACACGACTCGTCTATCAGGAGAGAAGTGAAACGAGGATGTGGAAAAGGAGAGAAGACTGCTAGCTGACACAAACGTTACAGTCAACGTAAGGTTTAATCACACAGAAGAGATTCAGGACCTTTCATTTGGAAAGAGCTTTGACAGAAATGACTAAAACTTGAGCTTGTTTTGAGTAACGTGGCAAGAGAACCTCTTTCAAATCCAATCTTTTTTCAGTCAGCGAACACAGCATCCCAAAGCGCTACCAGGTGACCAAACAACAGCAGCTGTCAATAATATTGTGCAAAAAAGGACTAGCTGTTATAAGTATTAAAATATAGTCAAATTAACCACAACTAGCAAGACTTGTAATAAACTCTGAGAAAACGCAGGGAAAACTGCTACTTAGCCCAAGAACTTCTAAGAAGATTGGGCTTCTTAGCAGTTTTCCCTGCATTTTCTCAGAGTTTTCAACCTCTGTTTGTTGCAGAAAATGCTGGATTTGGAAATGTTGGCTTTATTTTGGAAACCTCTCTTGGGGAGACACATGGAAGCTATTGATGCTAACCTTGGTAACCTTGCTGACCACTAATAAAAATGTCAACTATTTAATCAGTTTGTCAAACTGGTAAGATTAAAATGAATAAATCAGTCATGGCTAGAAATATATTTTAAATTACATTTTATATATTATTATGGCCTATGTCTTTACGGACAAATTGGCTACAAAATTTGGAGTGTTGGGTCTGTGCATCTCTATTCAGAACAAAAGGTCTCAGAAGTTACTAAACAATATGTAAATATAAATTCATTCACATATAATTACCTGGTCAGAATTTTTCATCAGTTTTCTATCCATGTTAGTTTGTAGCCGTGAATGTAAATGATTCAGAGATGTTTTCTTGTTCATAAACAACCACCGTCAACCATTCCACTCAGAGTAAAATGTTTTTGCGAACCAACGCTAAAAGCCTGAGAATACGTCAAAAAAGCAAACACAGTGGCCTTTGTGCTCACCCATGTGGCGATGGAGAAGAACGAGAAGGCAATGGTGGCGCGCGCAGCGTCCTCGGGGATCGCCCTGACATCATGAGTGCGAGACCACTGACTGGCCAAAAGGCAGAAACACACAAACCACAGGAAGGTCCACGCCCCTGGAAAACATGGAGAGAGCGTTTCAAAAACAGTCACTTGCTTTTTAAAGTAAAAATTCTGAAATAAAGAGCAAGCAAGCTTGACATTTGCTTGGAAACAACAGCTAAAAGTGTATCCATCTGCTCAGCTGAGCACAAGCCGTTGTTTCTTCTCAAACTAACACTTCTTTGTTTGCTTGAAGAATGGCCGATTGTTAATGTGTTGTGTGCAGCTGATAAGCATGCATTTCATCAGAATCTGCCGGGTCATCCTCCCGCCGCTCCACCCTGCTTCTCAGTAAGTACAGAGTTAAGCACAGAAAAATTCGCTATTATACTCAGGAGATGATGATGATGCCAGGAGATTGAGCTTCACAGAGGAGCAACACATTTAGATTCATTAATTATTGACATGGAAGTAAAACTACAGCAGAAACAGGAACACGGAGCTGGCTACTGACTGCCAACCTCCATTATTATTATTATTAATATCACAATAAACATAATTTGCCCTTTTTGCCATTTCGTATCCATGCGGTGCATCAGTTCATTTGTCTTTATGTTGAAGTATTTTGATGAATGAATCAGAGGCAAATAATAATTGAAAAGAAAAAATCTAAAATGTAATTTAACATTCACTTCAAGTTAGCTGCATGTGAGTTTCTGGAGATTTAGATTTTACACCCTGTTCCCACTGACTCCGGTTCTGATCCCTGATCAATCCAGTTGACTTTATGGAATATGACAGATTATTATTCCTGGTCAAACCTTGGTAACTTTGAGAAATATCCTACTGGATGCATTTAATTAATAGAGTCATTTATCCACATTTCCTAACAAAAGACTAAAGGCAGATAATAAAATGATACTTAAATCATCTGCTGACAAAGCCAATGCAAAATATCTTCCAAAGTGGGTAAAATACAAAATACCTCTGTGTAGATAAAAAAAAAGAAGAAAAACAGCAACAACAACAACAAAAAAAAAAACTACAAAGCTGCAAAAAGGTAAAAGTATAATTAAATTTTTTTGTGCATTATTGAGTGCAAAGTTTCACACATGCTCTCTATATTATACAAGGACTCATTCTCATCACCTACTTTCAGGAAGAGTCAAAACCCCTAATATAACAGAAATACAAATAAAGTTACAACAACGTAGATTCTCAGGAATCCACGACCTGAAATCTTTGTCATTGTTTTTTTTTTCTGTTTCTTTCTTGTTTAGGATTATGTCAAGGACTGTGATTGGTTGACTGAGTCATTGATTGACATAGATGTCATTGCTGTTGGTCTGATCGGTTGCCAAGCAGCAGGTCTGGTCTTCATGTGAGGGTTGACCTGATTAGAGCTGATGACGAGCAGAGAGGGAGGAGTTTTCCCCTTTGAAAAAGAGGGCAAAATGTTGACCACTCTCCTCTCACGGCCCACTTTCACATGGCCACTTTATTAGTTACACATCTTCAAACGTGAAGGCGAAATCAGGAGAATGGACTGGCTTTGATTATGGCGTGGCTCGTGGTGCGAGGCGGCCTGGTGTGAGAATTTAATACCTGAGATTTTGACTGTCTGTGGAGAGAATGGTCCGAAAAGACAAATCACCCAGTCAGCAATACATGTGTTGATGTCTGAGCAGTTAAAGAAAATATAAAAGGCAACAATATCTCAAATTGCAGCCAGGGTATGAAGACGTGCTGCAGCATTCGGACGGTAGGGTCAGAATTAGGCGTCAGCAGCATGAAAGTATGGATTCATCCTGCCTTGTAGCAACTGTTCAGGCTGGGGGACGTATAATGGTCGGGGGGATCTTTTCTTGGGACACTTTAGACCCTTTTATACCAGGTGAGGATCATATAAAACACCACTGCTGACAGGAGTATTGCATCCGATAACCTCTATCCCTGTATGACCACAGCGTACTCCTCTTCTGATGGGACAGCAAGTTCACTGAACGAACTCCAGTTACCAGATCTCGATCCAACAGAGCAGCTTCACCAACAAAAGAGGGCCCAGCCCCATAATAAGAAGGTGTATCTAATAAAGTGACCACGTATTTGAAAATCCAACAAGTTCAACAGCAGCTTTCGTTGTTTCAAATTCACAGACGTGGTGCGAATGAATCGACCATAAGGCTGAGGTCAGGGGACGTGGCTCTCCCCAGACTGCTGGACCTAAAGTATGAACCAACTGCATCGTTTTTATAAAACTTACAAACAGATCCTCTTACACCTACATGTCCTAAAATGGAGACCAACTTACTGGATTAACAATTATGCTAAAAACTAGAGAGGATGGGAACAAAAGCAACAACAACAAAAAAACCCACTGATTGATGCAGCTGTTGTAACTAACAAAGTCCACCACTCACCTGAGAATCCAAGGTCTGCCATGACAGTGTACTTCCTGTCCTGGGCGTTGCTCATAAAGGGAACGTAAACATCCAGCATGAGAAAGGCCACGCAGGCCAGGAAGGCAATCACCCCGACTCCCACGGCATACTGACACGTGGAGTCGCTCTGGTTGAAGATGCACTTTGCCTGGGAGCTGCTAGGAGGGTTGACGTACCCCTCCGTGGTGATGCAGGCAAACACCACCAGGGCAAACATCTTCAGAAGAGAAGAGAAGAGAAGAGAAAAAAAGAGGCAGTCGTTACCAAAATACTTTATATATTAAACATAAAAGACATATATTTTTGGGCTTTGACACTTCAAAGCTGGCCTCTCTCCTGCTCTTTCTGACACTCCACCTTCAGCAAGTCATCTCAGCGTTCCTCCATCATTCTGCTTACAAACATTCTTAGGAACGTTTGACAGAGAAGTAGTTTGTATGATGAGCTCAGCAGTTGCACATTTCCACCAGGTGTGTGCCAATTGCTGCTGCCGCTAGTCTGGAGGAGTTTTGTGGAAATTGGCGGTGCTTTGTAGAACCAAGTGTTGCTGCACCACTGAATGGTTGACATGGGAAATTCAAGGATTTTCTCAAACATGCATGAAAGAATCAAAGCATCCGTTTATGGTTTTGATAAACAGGACTATGAAAGCGTCTTGTATTTGCTTTCCACAGTCAAGTAATAGAATAACAAGATTAAACTGCGTCACAAACAGCCCCGTTTCTCACTGCTGACACTTTAAATGCCCCGTGGTTGCGGTCGGCCACTATCTGCTCTGATTACTCGCTGCACCATGTGACCTTGTTTTGGGTGCAGCTGCTTGCCATGTGATTCCTGAGATGCCACCAGCTCCCTTCACAACACTCATAATGGGAGCGGAGAGAGGAAGAGAAAGCAGCAAGAGCTGAAAAATGAAGGTTCAGGTTGAAGCTTTAGGTACATGACAGGATAGATGGTAAATATATAATTTCCCATGAAAGGATCATGATTTCCTCTTTAAAAACATGTATGTCCAAAAATCAAAACTCAGATTTATCCCCCGTCTAAAGCAACCTCCAACTGATAAATTACTCAACACTAACTTTTTAAACTGGCTTTACTAAACATTAGATTTACCTTTACATGTACGGACTACTAAAACTGCTGAAACTTTTAAATCTTTGCTCAAAACTAATTTTTATTTCCTGCCGTTTGATTCAAAAAAGTTTGCGATTCTTGTATATTAATAGTTTGTGTTGTATATTTGTATTTTGTTTCAAACTTATTTTTTGCTCTCTTGTTCTTATTGTTGTTTATCATGTTTCACTTTATTGAATGATAGCACGTTGGTAAATGTCTGTGTTTTTATACCCAGAGGTTTCCCTCAGTGTATTATAAGCCTGGCAGCCCACCAGGTTTTTCTTGTGCTCCCACCAGGCTTGGCATCGTTAATTTATCTTAGTTTTTGTTTTTAATTACTGCCTTTTTTAAGACTTTACAGTTGGTGTTTAGGCATTAATCTTCCAGTTTTCCAGTAATATTCCAATAATAAATATCAAGCGATATTTTCAAATTTCCTGTCAACTTTAAACACTTTTTAACTCAAAAACATGAGTTAAAAATGGCGCCCTGAGCACCGGGCTTAGCAAGTTTTCTGGCGGAAACCCTGCCCTAGTCATAAAGTAATTTTTATGATTTTATCAGTGATAAAGTTATTTTTAGCTAATGACTTTATCACTGAGCATAACCTCTGTGTTACGTTTGTAGCAGAAACATGGTTAGATGAAAACAATGATCAATATCCAATATCAAACATGCAATCGAGGACACACTCTGGACTTATCCGTAAGGATGTTAATATTTTATTGATCTCTGTAATTGAGGTCTAATCCACATGGAGAACTACTCTAGTAAGAGGAAAAAAGCGATTGTCGAAAGGTTAAACAAAGATGGCTAAAAACTCAACTTCACTGCAAACTCTTGAAAGAACATATGTCACTTAACCCTGAAGCATGCAAGAGAATCATTCTTCTTTGAAATCATTAATAAAAATATTGACCCCGCTTGTGTCTTGTTTGCCGTAGTTGAGTGACTAACAAACCTTCCTGTGACTGCAATGAATTTGCTTCTTAGAGAAAATTCTGAAAATTAGAGGGTCAATCGTCATTATCAAACCCATTACTAATGTTATGTTCAATCAATATCAATCTGGAGACATACTGTTCTACCAACTCAATAAGTAGAAAAAACTAGAAGGAATTATAAATCACTTAAGCTCCTCTTCTTGCCGTCTTGATATCATACCCACAACTTTCCTTAAGAAAGGCCAGGCTGTCATAAGCTCATCCCTCTCATCGGGTGTTTTAAAACAGCAGTTATCAAACCTCTGATAAAAAAAACAAACAATCTGGACAAATCACTACTGAGAAAGATGGAGTGGGGATTCGAACCTGCAACCCACCGGGTTAGAGGCTAATCTCCAACCTCCCATTCATTACCAAAATCATTGAATAAGCTGCTTTAATAGTTAAACAGCTTCCTAACAATGACAAACCTCTTTGACGTCTGAGTCCGGTTTCCGTGGTTACCACAGTACTGGGACCGCCCTCGTCAAAGTGTTCAATCCACATATATACAGACTGTGGAAGAACCACAGTGCTGGTTCCAAAGGGAGACAGTGGTAGGAGTTTGACCTGCAACCCGGTGGGTTGCGGGTTCGAATCCCCACTCCATCTTTCTCAGTCGTCGTGTCCATGGGCGAGGCACTTCGTCGGCCTTCTGAGTCTCTGTTGCCCGATTATTACAGCTAGAAAGTACTGATCAGGCCCCAAAATGTGGATGACACAAAGACACATGAAGACAATTACAAAGTCGGTCTCCTATCACCTGAAGAACATTTTCAAAATTAAATGTCTCAGCAAGACCCAGAGAAAGTCCTCCATGTGTTTTCTTTCTCTAGTGTTTTGTTTAGTCGCATTGATTACTGTAATAGTGTCTTCACACGTCTGATTTAAAAGAAAAAAATAAGTAAATCAGACAGCTGCAGCTGATCCAGAACGCTACTGTGAGTCTTCTTACTAAAACCAGGAAGACAGAGCAAACCACCCCACTTTTAAAGTCCTTACACTTGGCTCCCTGTTGATCAGAGAAGTAATAATTCAAAATTTTACACATCTACAAAAGGTAAACTATGCTTGCATGAACTGTACAGAACATTAGTAGTTGACTTTTGCAGGTTTTCTTAATTTCAGATCATGATACTGACTACAATCCAGTGGCCATGATCCACGTTAATCCACGTCTAGGATTAAGAGAAGTCCATGGCTAAAGCACATCGTGGGACCCAGAGGTATGTTTCCAGGAAAAAAAAAAAAAACAAGATTAAAGTTAGGTTTAAATCACCAGATATAGACTCTGATCTGGTATGAAGGAATTTCAGATGAGTTGTACACAGCAGCAGGAAGCATGCACTGCATTTACCCAGGGAGAGCAGTAGCTGACCAGCAGTAACAGGAAAGGGTCAGCATGTGGGGGGAGGTATCACCTTACCTGCCCGTTCAGAGCCCCTGTTTACCAGCGTTTCCTTGTTTCCAAAGCACATAAACAACGATGGCAGCCAAGGGCATGTTCTGTTCTCAGACCTCATCTGATAGCCTGAATGCAGAACTTTATCTGCATCAAAATACACGTTTTGACTCCTCTAAATCTGCAGGATTTCATTTCTCAGGAGTATCTCAATTAGACAAAGAGAGTTTTTATGGTTTTATTCCACCAGGAAGCTACTTCAGGACAGGAGGACGGAAACTGTCGCTCTCAAAGTCTGAGTCAGACCCACGCAGGCGAAGCCTGGGACGCTGTGGTTTTAGAGGCCTCAAAATTGTGCAAATGATTATTTTAGTAACCAATTAGTTTAATTATTTTGACAATTAAACTGATATAAAAACATACACATTCTACATTTTTGTCATTTAACTTCTTAAGTCCTTTATATCCAATATTACAAATACTTAAAAAGGGAATTTAATCATTTATTTAGTGTAAGAAATGCAACAACATAGCATTCTTTTAGTAAACTTTAACCAGGTGAAGGTAAAACTGTAGCACTTGAGGAATTTTGGCTTAAACATATTTACAGACAAAGGTGTTTTTGTCCTAAATGCAAACATATATATTTTTAGTATGGTTCTGGCTTTATTAATGCTGTGAATACATTTCATATATTTGATGTCACAGTCCCTCTTCTAACCTAACCTTTGACCCCTGGGCACAGACAGAGAGATTTAACTGCAGCCTCCACATCTCCTGCTGTGTGTTTGGTCAGTTTCAGTGACTGTGTTACTCCATTTAGGTTTACATAGTTGCAGTCACATTTTCAGCAAAAAAGAAAAGAAAGAAAAAACTGATTATAATCCAACAACCCTGAAGATCATGCTGCCAAAACTGGCAGCATGAATTAGGACCCACTTACAGTAAATATTACTGTTCCACCAGACACAATGATACGCATTTATATTTAATAAAATTACCTAGCAACAGGTGATCACACAAGAATATCCCTTGAGCGTGAGTTACCATAATTTCTCCTCACAAGCTCCTCCACGTAAAACTATCGTCGTTTTCATCTATTGCACAACATGGAAGTAGGACAGAGTTAAGGTCAGAGACTAACAGCAGCGTTCAGACGCTCAGTTCATCCCGGAAGTGAAAATCTAGATGACATTTGTCTGCCTTTTGTCTTGAGTGTTGATCCGTCACCGCACAGGCTGCAAAAAACACGACGCCTGCTGGAGACGCACCATGAAGAACCAGTTTTAACTCTCCAGTTTATTTATTTAAAACCAGAGAGCGCCTGTTTTACATATTAGGTTAAAATATCCACCGGCTCTGTTGAAGCCTGAGCTCCTCCAGCCTCTCACTCACCCAGCTGAGGACCCGCACGATTGTTTGCGGCTGCCGGATGAACTTGTAGAAGTCAAAGCCTGCTCCAGCCAGCGCGGCTCCGTATGCACTTGCACCTCCGGTCTCCGCCATGTCTGACCCTGGGAGTGGAGACGATCCCGCGGACAAGTGAAGACAGCCTGTGGGCTTAGATGAACCAGCGCTAAAAGAGTGCTGCCACCTCCTGAGAGCGTTTCCCTGAAGTGACAGCCGCACCAAGAGGAGGGGGGCGGCGCGGAGAGGGGCGGAGCTGCCGGGGAGCCGTCCGCCTGAAGGGCCGACAGTCAATGTTACTTTTTTATTTTTTATCCTTACGCCAGAATTACAGAAAACTTTGGCCAGTTTATCTTCCGCGCTCCTATTTCTCCTTTGATATGTAAAGAAAACTGCTTAGTTTTTCTTCAGGATTTCTTTCAAACAATCCAGTGAGTTGGTTTGAAAAATAGCGGGGGAAAAAAAGAGCAAAGGATTTAATCTGAAAGAGCGAGTGAAAAAAAACAAACAAAACATTTAAATGATACGGAGAACATTACCGTGGATTGGAACTATTTAAAAACTGAAATTATTGGGTAAGTTTTACTCCAATAAAACCTGAAAAAAAAAAAAATTCTGATCCACAAACACAAAAATGCCTTATTTAGGTATTACCTTGAAATGTCCAACAATTGGTCTCTGATTGAAGTTTTGTCTTGTAAATGGGATAAACGTCTTCATATTGGTTTTATTTAACCCAAAGGTTATGTGCATTACAACATAGTATGATGTTTCATCACTAAGAATAACAACACAGAATGTCTTTGTTGCAATAAAAGAGATTCAGCTTATTCAGTTTCTCCTTATAATTAAACAAAAATGAGTTAATTTTTCCTGAAAACAAGTACTAAAAATTTTATTTGTTTCCAATGTTGCTCACCTGCCGGTTAATGAAACATTTTTTTCCTTTCTTAACCTCGACAATATTATGAACTCACGGCTGTTGTCCCAAGCATCATCTCTGATTGTACCAAATTATTCCCTCACCACATTTCTGCTGACACTGCATGCAACCTGCAGCAGGCAGGGAGTGGTGCATGAAAGGATCTGGTTCTTATTTTGCATGATTGATCAGTTAAACAAAACTAAGATTGCAGCTGCTTTCAGTCACACTTTCTGAACTCAATTTTACCTTTTTGATTTCTGGTAATTATGCAGGAAAAATTAGAACAGCTTTATTTTTTCTAGCCAATGTGAAATACAGTTTGTTTGAGCAAAGAGAACAAAAGAGAGCTAAGCACAACAAGTGCATCGATTGAATAAGACCAGTTTGCAAATTCTATACTATTCACAGGATAATTGAGATGTTTTATCGTTATTTTTAAAAGTGATGAATTAATGAAACATAATTTGTGTTGGGACTGTGAATTTAAGTCGAGTCAAGTTTATTTGTGTAGCGTATTTCAACAACAACAGGGCATTTCAAATACAGTAACCAAATATGAAACTGGTTAACAGTCTTTAGATGCTGAACTATGAACATGGACAATTCAGTTTCAACATGTTTAACTTCTTGTTCTTGTTAGTTGCACAACACTGGTTGGTGCACACATTTAGGACGCTCAGAAAATTATGACCAAACCAAGTGCAAACTCAGCAGAAATACAAACTCTTTCGGTTTCCTCCTCTGCAGTTTAGCAATGCTTTAGCTACAGTCTAATTCCTGGCCATCCATTGACAGGTTTCAGGGAATTTCAACAGCAAAGCACAGTTACAAATGTTGAATATGTTTGTTTTTTTTTTTTTTATGTAAACTTGTGTCATATCTCAAGTAAGTAAGTTGATGTTATGTCACAAAATGTAAGAAAGAGTTCAAGATATTTGACTAAAAGCCACCGCTTATTTTATAAAACACCTTTAACATCATTTTGCTAACACTATTACTACAAATATCTACACTAAAATGGCACCAGGGTACAGATAATCAACTACAAATACATTTATTTTAAAGTTATAGTGTTCAGTTGGAGTCTTCGTCAGCTTCATTCTCCAGTGCCCTTCTTTCCTGCTCGATCTGAGGCCATTCGTCCTCAGAGGCTTCAGATTCCTGACCAGGACATGAGAAGAATAGTTTGACTATTTGTTAATAATGGCTGAATATTGAACTGACGATGCCGTCACCTGATAAAGTTCGTCCTCTCTCGGTGCCTTCGCCACGTCAGGGTCCTCGTTGTACTCTGTCCAGTCCTGCAGGAGAAGATTTATGTCAGGCATTCAGGCTGGTGGTGTGATGTGGTGGAAACCTTCAGGTTTGGAGGAATGCTGACTTACCATCTCGTTCTCAGATACAGCAAGTCTTTTGTCCATTGCAAAACTTGACCTAACAGTGAGTTTTGAGCACAGTTAGCTTGTTAGCCTTCCAGAAACATTTTATGTAAGTTTGAAGTTCCTGACACTTACAATCTGCATAATCGTTTGGGAAAATACAACCAAACAAATTTACAGTGTGATGAAGACGTGCAGGGTATTTATCATCGGCTGGAACTCAAGTGGGAGGTGCGGATTGTGGTAAAATGGTTGCTTTTGCTGCAACAGATTGTTTTGTTTTTTTTTCCCAGAAGAAGCAACAAAGCATACCAACCATATGCAACCATAGCGTTGCTTCGTCTTTGAACGAAAATGAAGCTGAAACCAGATATTTACATATGCAGTTTTTTTTTAAATCTGACATCAAATCAGACTAAACACTTTGCTGTTTTAGGTCAGTCAAGATTGCGAAACTACGTCTGTTTGTGAAACGCCAGAAAATTTTAGATTAGTTTCTATTTCACTAGATCATAAGACATGTTTGCAAAAATCAAAAGATTTGTCCCTGAATCCTTTTGCCATTGTAACCTAGTTTTTTTTTTTTTTTTATCCTGCTTGTGGACTAATGGCTTCTTCCTCATTAAATGGACTTTCACCCCAGGTCAGTTCAGGACTTGTTACACGGTGGCTAATAAGTACATCAGTCACATTTTTTGATTTCATCTTTAGGTTCATAACAAAAAATATTCTGGCAATTAGTAATCCTAAATTTCCATCACTTTACCCTCGTACTGAATTATGGCCAAAACTAGTGAGGGAGGTTCTGAATGAATTTTGTGGGAGCTGGATTTAACCCACATGAAGACAATAAGAGACAAATCTACGGTTTATAATGTTTTAACAGAACTTTGCTTCAAAAACTACAATCTATTCTTTTAAAAGCAGCTGTGACGCTAATAGAAAACTGGAATAGGGACATTTCAATTTTCACTTTGAATCTATAATGTCGTTTGTTATCGTTTCCTCCAAAGAAAAAAAAAAACGTTTTAGATCATTTTGTTTTCCAATAAAAAAAAGAAAAAACACTCACTCTGACTTCTGTTGAGACTGTTTCCACCCTGAAAGAAGAACGAACAAATGTTCAGCATCTCCCCTTCACAGCCAAGGAAGACAAACAAAGATATGAAGTCAGGTGAACTTACTGAAGATGACTCCTGACAGACAGCAAAACAACACCAGGAAAATCAGGAGCGCAAAACAGCTGAAGACCACAGCCACCACTAAGGTTGGAAGGCGATTCAGCACTAGAGAGAAAAATGGAAAGTCAGTCAATGATTTGTCTCATGGAGACGCTGTTCAAGCAACATCCAGCGTCTACCTTCTTTGTCCACGTAAAGCCCTTTGCTGCTTATGACTGTGCTGTTGTCGAAGCTGTCCCACACTTCGCAGCGGTACTTTCCAGAGCTCCGTCTCCCCACGGCCAGCAGCAGGACGGACTGCTCTGGCGGAAGATCGACCACATAGAAGAAGCTTCCCTGCTCATGTAGAGGCGTTTGGTTGAGGTACCACTGGAAACGTAGGTGAGTTCCCTTTGCCGCCTTGCAGAAGAGCCTCAGGCCAATGACGGCATAGTTATTCCCCATGTCGTATTCAGATTGGACTGTCACTGGGCCAGCGACTGACACTAGAGAAAGGTTAAAAGAGACTCAAAGTCAGAGGGATTGTAACCGTTGACCTTTTTTCGGCCTTGTGCTGCTTTGCCCACTTTTATTGTCTCAGTTTGAGTTAAACTGTAAGTGCAGTTCTGGTTTACTGTTGATTGGCTTGTACCAAACCCCGACCCAGCAGAAACCCTTGTCTTAATAGAGTCGATGCATCTCATTGAGAGCTCATGAACTCTGAACAAAATGTATTTAACATTCCACATAAAAGTAAATGACAATACGAGGCGCAAAAATCTCCTCTACACTCTTCTTCTTTGGCACCTTCCGCCATTTCCAGTATCTCATATAAACCCCCCACCCCAAAAAAACAACCACATGTTTTATCAAATCAAACAGTGTCAACTTTTAATGATTTTGATGCTACATATTTTTATTTAAATTTAAATACACAAAACAACAAGGTTATTTTGTGTTTTTTGTTTTGAAACAGAAAAGCCAAAGAACGAATCTTAACGGATTGGGTTTCTTCCATTGTAGCTAAATGAAACGCTTCCCAATGAATGTAAACACAATGAAGTAACACCATAAACTCCTAATGTTGACAGCATTAGTACTGCAGCACAGCTAACTGCAGGAGGAAGTTAGCAAAGAGTCTGAATTTTTCATTTTAAAGGTTTTATTTATTTAGTTTTTTGGCATGTAGCTATTATTTTGGTAAGTACTTATTGCAGACCTACAGAGTAGAAAATACACAGCAAAGTTTTATATTAGCCTGATTACCTACCAACTTCAAAAGGCAGCCACCGACTGTATTCAGTCTGGTTCCCGTTGCTGGCCTGACACTGCAGCCATCCAGAGTGCTGGTCCAGGACCACTGGAAGACTGAATGTGGCGTGTCTCTCTGAAACGTTCTCCCTGACCATCAGGTCCGCGCCCATGTAGAGCGAGAAGCTTATAGGAGGATCGCCTCTCTCAGACTGGCAGGTGATGCTGGCTGAATAGCTGTTGTCATCCTCCTTCACCACGGTGAATGAGATGTCAGGGGTCGATACCAGATCTGAGGAAACAGAAAAGAGGAGGACGTTTGTTCTGCTGGGCTGAAATGTGGCGCCTTACAAGAGTATTAAACCCCTTTAAGCTGTTCCACATTTTGTCACGTTACACATGTTAACTCTTTCATGCATAGTGGTTACTACACTGTGTTCCAAATCATTATGCAAATTGGATTTAAGTGTCATAACGATTACATTTTTTTTTGTGCTATTAAATTTATAGATGGTATTGTGTGCCATGGCTCTTTGAATCACTGTAATTAATTTCAGAGAGCTGGTTGATTAGTTTGTCTGTGAGCTCAATTAAAGGAAATCTACTTAAGAAGGATGTTCCACATTATTAAGCAGGCCTCAGATTTCAGGTAATATGGGAAAGAGAAAGAATCTCTGCTGATGAAAATCATCAGATAGTGTAGTGCCATATGACAAGGTCTGAAAACATTAGATATTTAATGAAAACTGAAGTGTTATTGTACTGTGAAGAGATTTGTGGCTGATTCAGAACAAAGATGGGTTTGTGCAGATAAAGGCTTAATGAGGAAGGTTTCTGTTAGACAAATTCATGGGATTAAGAGAGCAGCTGCTAAAATGCCCTTACAAAGCAGCAAACAGTTATTTGAAGCTGCTGGAGCCTCAAGATGGAGGATCCTCCAGAGGCTTGCGGTGCATCAACCTACTATTGGGCCCCCACTAACCAGAGCTCACAAGCAGAAACGGTGGCAGTGGGCCCAGCAGGACATGAAGATTCATTTTCAAACAGACTTGTTCACTGATGACTGCTGTGCAACCCTGGATGGTCCAGATGGACGCAGTAGTGGATGGGTGGTGGACGGCCACCACATCCCAACACGGCTGTGACGTCAGCAAGGAGGTGGTGGAGTCATGCTGTGGGCCGAAATCATGGGGAGAGAATCATTGGTCGGCCCCTTTAGGATCCCTGAAGGTGTGAAAATGACCTCGGCAAAGTACATGGACTTTCTGACTGATGATTTTCTTTCATGGTTCAAAAAGAAGAGCCGCACCTTCAGTAGCAAAATCATCTCCATGAATGACAATGCAAGGAATACCACTGTGACATTGGCTGCTATGGGCATAAAAGGGGAGAAACTCATGGTGTGGTCACCGTCCTCCTCTGACCTCAACCCTATTGAGAACCTCTGGAGTTTCCTCAGGCAGAAGATCTGAGGATTGGATGCAGATCATATCAAAACAGCTCTGGGAAGATATTCTGACATCCTGCAAAGACATTCAAGCAGAAACTTTCCACAAACTCACAAGTTCAATGGATGCAAGAATTGTGCAGGTGATCTCAAAGAAGGGTTATGTTAACATGTAACTGGGTCTGTTAAGATGTTTTACATTGAAACAGCTTTTGATTTTAGTGCATGTGACCACTTAATGCTGCACATTCAAAGAATGACCGTTTGCATTTCTTTATAATCCATAAAATGTTTAGAAATTCTGCTGTGCATAATAATTTGGAACAAGATTTTGAGTTTTTTTTTTCTTTTTTTTTAAAATACTGTTCTCATTGGGAGCTTTGTTCAGTAACATTTGATTTATACTGTAATAGTTCATGATTTGAAAATTATACTGACCATCATTTGCATTGACCATTTAGGAAAATGTGAGAAAATATCACTTGCGTAATAATTTGAACATGGTGTAAACGTGAGGAAAAACTGGTTAAAACGTTCCAAGAAAATTGGTCCTTTTCTTAATCAAAGAGGCCAAAGTAACAATTGTTCCTTTATGACTTTAAATCCTGTTAAATCACATATTCAGACAGTCAGCGCAAACTGGAATAATTTCTAAGCAAATACAACGCAAAACCTTTGTCTGACCTTTGACTCCGGCGGGTGGGGGGTAAACGCTGCGTCTGCTGTGGGATACGTCTTCATGGCTGCTGCTGGCAGGTATGAGGCTTTGTTTCCTGACGACACATCTGTTCAAACGACACGAAGGACAGCAGGAAAGCAGTGAATGAAAAGTCGCATTTGATGATAACATGGTTAAAACATTCAAAAATCATCTTCTAAATAGCTCAGATTGAATCAGTAGTCTTCATTTTCTAACAGAAATGTGAGTTTTTCAATTTAGAAGGTTTTAGTTCCTGTGTCTGGAGTAAGAAGGAGTATTTATGTCTAAACTACTGTAAAAATGTGGCTTTAGTGCATTCTCCCTGACCTGATCTGCTGGTCCCTTGGTCTTCATGATGCCGTTTGTTCACTAATATTCTCCAACAAAACTTTGAGCGGAGATCCAAGGTATTGACACTCAAGTTTCAGATAACATCTTGAAATTTTATTTTTGTATTAGAATTTTTCAACTCTTCTTCAAAAGATTTGGATTTGATTTGCTCTCAAATGATTATTTCTTTTTGCTTTCCTATTATAGCTTGTCATTTTATTTTGTTATTAAAGTATTTTTATTGAAGTATACACCTATAACTTTTGTCCAAATAATTTCATTTGTTTGAAAAAAAAAGTTTATAAGAAGCACATAGAGATCAGAAGTTTAATGATATGTCAAACTTAAATAAAAAGTATTGGTACTGGTGATCCTGGCACTGTATATAGTTGATATCAGATCAATACCAAACCGAAATATATGGTTTTGCACACCTTTACCTCTGAGGTCTTAACAGCACAGCTAGATTTAAACCTGGATTACTTTAGTAAGTTTACTAATTTAATGACTTATCAAGGGAGTTTGTTCGTTGCCTTTTATTTATGCATATCAGGATAAATACATGACTCCCGTTTGGATTTTACTGCAGCAGGTTTTTCAAAACTGTGCTTCATTTTACCTTCATGTATGTACACCACTTTGTGTAGCGCATACAGTTCCAATACCACACGTAACATTTTCTTTAGTAACCTGATAAGATGTAAAAAAAAAAAATAAATAAAAAAAATAAATAAATAAATAAATAAAGCTTTAAAGGAAATGGAATATTTTCTAATTACTAGAAAAAGTTGTTCACAATACGCTTTAGTTACTGATTTGTAGCCTCGGCGTAAACCAGGCTCAGGTATCATGTGCTGTCTGAGTGAAACTGAGACTGGAGACTGCTCAAAGTCATGTCCCTTGGATATTGTCAACAGCAATAGTTTGGCACAAGTTGTCCTCCATGCTGTCTGGGCCACACTCTGGTACTCCATGTGACAAAAAGGGCGTAACAAAGTGTGGAGATCCGCGGTCCTTCTCTGTAATGCTGTTAAAGCTAACAGGAGATTTTGTTTTTCTTGCACAGAAAAAAAGCGGCCATTTTGTTAGCTCTCTGCTCTCACGTGAGCATGTCTCGGATATCGAAAGCGTTCTTAGACGTGAAAACGTTTTTTTTTTTTTTTTTTTTGCAAACAGCAAACGTGAACAGTTTCAAGTTGCACCATGACAAGCAATAAACCATCATACACTATTGCGTGACTCTTGAAATAGTCTCCTTCCCATTCTTTAGCAGACAGAAAAAAACATTACTACATTACATATCAGTAGTAAATAACACTTAGTTGGAGGTGTTGCTGGATGAATTCTACCCTACCTTGACTTGCGGCGGGGCAGACCGGGGGGTTCGTCCCTCCTGGGTTCAGACCTCCATCACACGGCCTGCCGACGGCGTACTGAGGGGCTCCGGCCGATGCCGCCGCTGAGCTGCAACAATCACAGAAGGCTGATTTTAGCTGCCTCTCCCCTGCCTTGCTCACTCATATCTTGTGACAGAGATCATAACCCTAGAAAGATTAAGACAGCTGTTTACGGAGCAAGGACGAGAAAGAAAAAAATGCCCCAAACAGTCAGAATGTTGACTATGTCCAAGAGGCTAAGAGGAAGTCTGCGACAAAAATCATGTTTACACTTGTAGTTTTTGATTTTACAAAAACTACAAGTGTAGTTTAAGAAAAGAAAGAAAAAGAACGAAAGGCAAGTAAACACGAGTTTCAGGTTGAGGAAGAAGCACAAGAAATTTAAAGCAGCTAAAAACTCACCTGTCGGTGGCGTACAAAGTTCGATTCTGCAGATGTAGTTTCCCCTTCACATGCTGGTCCCAGTCCTGAAAACACATAAACGTCATGCCGTGTCCAAACATAGTCTTTAACAGCTTTGGCTCACTGGACGGGGACTCCTTGTCCTTTGTGGCTGGGAGGAAAGCTCCTTAAAGCTGTAAATTATAACTGGAAACATTTCAGGATTTTTTTTTTTTAAATATTATTATTTTTATCCCTGAGTTGTTTAAAGATAAGACCAAAATTATTTCTTCAATTCAATTCAATTTAGTTCATTTATATAGAGCGAATTCACAACACTTTACAAAAAAAGTTATTTCAATCCAGTGGTACATACACTTCAGTGGATTCTGGTTATCAAAGTGCATCAAGTTCACCTCATTATTCACTCACATAAGTTTGATTTTACAAACATATTTCACTGACATCTTAGAGTGGCATAGTCAAAACCCTGACTTGTATCTGATAGAGAATCTGAAGGGGAAGCTAAAGATTAGAGTGATGGCAAGGAGGCCTTCCCACCTCATAGACTTGGAGCTCGTTGTCAAACATAAATCATCAAGATATCAGTGGAAACAAGCAAAAGCAAAATGGCCGCCCAGCATGGCGGTTCGATTGTTGTCATGGCAATGGTTGTTGAGAGGGATGTAAATAATTTTTGATATGACACATTCTAACAAAACGTAAACTGACAAATTATCTGGTTGACAACAGATAGTCTGTTAGTCTCTGTTAGTCTCCAAAGCGCCTGGAAGCAAACGTGATGAACCTGTTCAGTTCAACACAATTTCTGATGAGGACTTTATGTCTTTGCTCATGGGAGACGGAGACGGGTTACTGTTTACAATGAAGTGGAAGCGAAAGGTCAAACGTGCGGGTCCCTTCGACGACGTTCTAAAAATCACAGTGCCATCTAGTGGCCCTACATACAAAATAAAACCTTCACACTCATTTTCACGGAGATGCTCACCTTGAGGTTGTAGACCTTTTTCTCACAGATGCTGCACTGATGTGGCAGCTGGGAAGGTGTGATGCCATAAAAGTCACTGACTTGATGGGCCTGGAGTGTCCTGGTACCTGTCGACAGGGTTTCCTCGCCCCCGTGCAGGTTCTGGTAGCTTCCGAACCCCTGCGTGCCGCTGGATCCAAAAGAGGAAACCCCGCTACAGTTCAGCTTGGGCTCGGGGGTCGGCTCTTCTGGGTTGTACAGTTCTGTTCTGGACCAAATGGGCTGCCCAGCTGAAGCCCATGCTGTGGGAGGGTTTGAAGCCATGTTCATCTTTCCAGTTTGGTTTAAGTTATTATGGCCTTTCCATTGCTCCTTATGTGCGGTGGAGTTCATTTGCTCATTGGAACTAAACCCAACTGGTTGTCCCTGCAATTCTTGCCCGTAAAAATCTCTGTGAAAGCCAACATTGGTCATGTTCTTGGCCTGAGATTTAATCCCCGCGTACTGTCCGTCAGCAGATGCTCCTCCAGATAAGCTGTACTGAAGACGTCTGTCGGTGTCAGAAGAGTAAGTTGATCCAGGATTTTTTCTGTACTCCCCACCTTGTTGACCCTTCCCACCCCCTCCACAAGGATGATCCAGTCGCACATTCCCTGAGTTTTGGTTGAATGTCCCACCCACCAACGACCCAACGGCTGAATTTGAGGAGGGGAAACCAATCACCCCAGTGGGGAAGGCCCCCTGTGGATTCCCGACCAAAGACGAACTCCTTAACTGATTTAACAGGGGCTGGGACATGTTGACATTGGAAATCAACTGGTTGAGAACGCTGGCGGCGGTGGCCGCGTTTCCTCCCTGAGCCAGTTTGAGGCGATGGAGGGTGAGCTGGGCCTGGAGCTGAGCGAGCTGAAGGCTTGCTGGGGTCAGGAGGAGCTGGTTCGGCAGCTGAGGTCCAGCTTGCACATTGCCTGGCAACTGGGCAACCACCGGAAGGCCCTTTTTCTCTGTGTTGTCCAATGGCGGTGCTATAATGCTACAGGGTGGGGAAAACAACACAGACGTTATGGATTGCACAGGATAAATGCACTTCCTTTCATACCTGTCGGGTTTGGGATTTTAAATTACGTGTAGTATGTTATAATACGGCATGTTATAATGGGGGAAATTTACGGGAAAATACTAATTCAGGAGGACGGAGGAAAGAGTAGTAAGATACGGTAGTTTCCCGGACAAAACGGGAGACTTGACAGGTACGTTTTCTTTTTGTGCCAAGACGGGACTTGCCTGAGAAATTAACTCAACTGTAAATTTTTGTTTACAAGATGCTTGGTGATTATTTTCAATAAAAAGTTTGACAGGCTTTAAACAAACAAATATGTAGGGAAACAAAACTTAGGAAATAGTCAAAAGCAAATTTGCTTATGTTTTCATCTGACTTCCATAAATTACATTATTTAAAAACTTCATAAAATACATTTTAAGTGCAAATTTCCTTCTCTGCAATCTTGAAAATGCATAAAATGTATTATAATA
>CAEGAE010018544.1:0-24163 GCA_903067095.1 Girardinus metallicus | reverse complement strand
TCCCATAGAATGGCAGCCAGCGTAGTTATCAGAGGTTGATCAATCCCAGGTGAGGCTCAGCTCGCTGCTGCCTCACCTGCTGCTCTTCCGAGCATTTCAATGGGAAAATGTGAAAATTCAGCGATTTTGAAGAAAAAATTATCAGAATTGGTTAAGCTAAATGAAAAATAAATACTTTACTGTACAAACCACAGGGTGAAAATAGCAATGTAAATTATTTTATCATTATATATTATTTTTCCATGATGACAGGTGAGGCTCTGCCTCCCCTGACGGCACGTCACTGGTCTGGAGGTAGTTTTTGTCTCTGCTCTGTACTCATGATCTGCAGAGGACAGAGCCTCTCTTTTTCTTGTGCAGCGTTCTGAATGGCAGCTTCGGCCCTGTGGTGCATGTCATCGGCTGATATGTTCATTCTGTTTACAACGCTGATTTGCATCTGCTGCTGAGAGTGTCATCTCTTCTGCCATCATCTCTTGGTGCAGCAGCATCAGAGCCAGGAACCTCAAAAGGCTCAACAATCTGATAAAGAAGGCTGGATTTGTTCTGGGTCTGTTCTGCAGGTGACTGGAACCTCTGGAGATGATGCAAAGAAGGATTCTTCATAAGAGTCATGAAAGCTATGGACAACTCTGAACATCCTCTTCATGAGTATGTATGGGGAAAACAAAGTATCATCACTCAAGGGCTTCTTCAGATTTGCCTCAATACAGACCGCTACAAAAGACCTTTCCTGCTTACAGCAATCAGCCATCTGCAATAACTCTTTGAAGAATCTGAAGTAATGAGCTACAACTACAATTAATTTCCCTTTGGAATCAATAAAGTCAAAGCATGTTTGGGTAATTCTTGCACATTACTCAATGTTTGAAAGAAAAAAATATTGAACAATTGGAAGTTATGGTGGAAACATTTTTTGTGGTTTCAATGAAAAGAAACATAAAATGTAAAAAGATAATTACGTTTGGCCTTTTCTGTGCCGTTTCACCTGTTTGGAGCTCGTTTTCCTGTTTGCTGCGCATTTGCAGTTGCGGGTCACAGTTTCTGATCGAGTCCTTATCTCCTCAACCTTCACCATAATCTGTTACAACCAGTAGATCAGTAGATGGACGAAGTAACCTGCTTTAATTGTTGGTCAACTCATGCTTGGTTTGTTATTGAAGGACCTATTTCACGTGGTCCTTCTTTATTCTGCGTCCCGTCCTCAGCTGTCCCTCTGTTGCATCAGGAAACTTCATCTTGGGATTTCCAGAAGGATATTTTTTCTGCCTCCTCAGTCCTCTGTGTCTTCTCTCTCCTGATTGGTCCAGTGCTGTTGTTTTGTCTCAGTGATGCTAGTGAACCAACACATGATCAGACACACATTCCTTAATCTCTGTCTAAATAACAGATGATTGAAAGAGACTTTCTGATCAAGTCATTATCATGTCCTCACCTTTTCCACAATCTGTTACAACCAGTAGATCAGCAGGTGGAGCAGGTCTTCTTCTTTAATTGTTGGTCAACTCATGTCATATGACATGAGTTGATGTAGAAATGAAATAAAGAGAAAAGAGAACGGGGTTAACAAAGAATATTTGTGGACAAAATAAAGAACAATTTTGAAATTTGACCTCAATTTCATCCATATTTAAAATTGTTAGCCAGGTAAAAATAGGTTTTCTTACTTTTTTTGTCAACTGGGTTCTCTTATCTTCCTCCATCTGACTAGTGGTGTTGACACGGTCAGGGACACGGTCGAACGCCTTCTCTAAGTCCATAAAACACATGTAGACCGGTTGGGCGAACTCCCATGCACCCTCCAGGACCCTGCTCAAGGTGTAGAGCTGGTCCAGTGTTCCACGACCAGGACGAAAACCACACTGCTCTTCCTGAATCCGAGGTTCGACAATCGGACGGACCCTCCTCTCCAGTACCCTGAATAGACCTTACCCGGGAGGCTTAAGAGTGTGACCCCCTTTTGAACAGGCGGACCACCACCCCAGTCTGCCAGTGCAGGGGAACTGCCCCCGATGTCCATGCAATGTTGCAGAGTCGCGCCAGCCAACACAACCCTACAACATCCAGAGCCTTGAGGAACTCCGGGCGGATCTCATCCACCCCCGGGAACCTGCCACTGAGGAGCTTTTTAACCACCTCGGCAACCTCGCCCACAGAGATCGGAGCCCGATCCAGAGTCCCCAGGCCCAGCTTCCTCAATGGAAGGCATGTTGGTGGGATTGAGGAGGTCTTCGAAGTACTCTGCTCACCGGCCCACGATGTCCTGAGTAGAGGTCAGCAGCACACCATCCCCACTATAAACAGTGTTGGTGCTGCACCGCTTCCCCCTCCTGAGACGCTGGATGGTGCACCAGAATCGCCTCGAAGCCGTACGGAAGTCTTTCTCCATGGCCTCTCCAAACTCCTCCCACATCAGAGTTTTTGCCTCAGCAACCACCCGAGCTGCATGCCAGTGCCCATCAGCTGCTTCTGGAGTCCCACAGGCCAAAAAGGCTAATCAAACTAAATTCCTTTGAGCTCCACAATTTTTCACAATCACAGCCACAGCTACTCTGACACCCCATCAGTACTACCTTCATACTCCACATATAGCAAACAGCAGAAATGTACATCTATAAAATTAAAAGTTTTATAGATGTACATCTTTTAAAGTAGGGATCTACATAAACAGGCTGACATAAGTGGCCTTTCCTCTGTTTCCAGGGGCTCCTACAAAAAATTCAACTGTTAATTTGGTTTAGAAATCCATATCCTGTGTTAAAATGGCCGTTATATTTTGCCTGATAAGCCAGACAAAATAATTAAAATAATAATCTACATCCCTTATAGGTAAAAGTTAAAGGCAATTTTATTTATATAGTACATATTCAGCAACAAGGCAACACAAAGTGCTTATGTGTACGTGATGCCTCAAAGTCTTATTATCACATGTTAATATTACTCCAAATGGCTCAGTTATGGCTGAAGGTAATGTTATGAAATTCATCACATCAGTCTGAAGATCATGGCTGCACACAACCCAGCAATAAACTCAGATGAATGTTCACACAATTATATTGCTCCAAATGCTTCTTTCAATATTACCATCTCCATGGAGACAAAGAACATCAACAAAATGGGTTCTCTAAAGTAATTCTCTCAAACTAAAATAAAAAGTTTTCCAATTATCACACCACTATTCATATTGTTGACTCTTCTGAAAATGTAATCAGCGTGAAAATGCATTACAGCTCCAAACATGCAAAGGACCAACACAGCATTTTGTATACAACTAATTATTCAAAACTCCTATTTCTTAGGAAAATAAAACTAAACAACAATAAAAATACAAACTAAACTATTTAGTAATAACACAGGAGAAATGTATATCTAAAAACTTTTCTAATATTCAAGTATTTAGGTTTTATTTCAAGCAACGTATCCAAGGAGACCAAATGTGTTATTGAGGCGCTGACTTCTTATTCCAAAGATCTGAATAAAACAAAACAGATCTTCTAAAACCAGAAATAACTTTTTAAACCACATAAGCAGTGTTAAACCCCCACAACCTCCCCAAAATTTTAACTAATAAATGAATCACAACCGGACCAACTGAAACTGAGATCATTGTTTTTCTAATGAATTTTAACATTTACTGTCAATATTCAAGTAACTTCTGAAAATGATACGTCACTAAAATGCAATGGAGCGAAACATTATTTTTCTGGTCTTGAGTAATTAACTAAATAATTTAGTTTGTGAAATCAACAGGCACACATTGATTGTTCTGTAAAGATTTTTTATAAGAATAAAGTTGTGCGTTGTTATTTAATCAATGTATCTATGGAGACTAAATATACCGCTTTTTTTTTTAAAAGCTGATTTCAAAACTTCTTTCAAACCAAAACAACTACAGTCGGCATTACTGACATTTTCCAAAATTTCAAATAACTAGCATATAAATCACAATACAAATTCAATTAACTCACAAATGTGTAGCAGCCCAAAAATGCAAATTATACCTTCCTAAACAAAGAATTTCCAAAAACTGAACACCAACGTTATTAAAGTTGATTTTAACCAACTCAAGTAATGTTTTCTTTTTTTCTTTTAAAGTTAGTTCAGCCACGTAGAAAAACTAAACACACATATTAAAGTCTATGAATAGATAAGAGGAGGCACATGTTTGAAAAGTGTTCTTAATTTTGTATTGAAGTCATTTTAAATAATGTCACCAATGCATCTATGGAAACTAAATATGTTTGTCTGGGCATTTTTCAAAAACAAAATGAACAAAGAACCATCCAGTTTACCAAGAATTGGACTCCAAAGTCATCAAAGCTGATTTTCACAAAGAAATCATTATATTGTTTGTGAAAATCAGCTTTAATTGATGATCACTACGACTATACACGATTCATTGCCTATTATGGTCTATCAGTAACGTACACACACACACACACACAGTTATAATGCTTATTACTGGGGCGACAGTGGTAGGAATTTGCCCTGCAGTGGTCCGTCTCTTGCACAAGACAAGACACTTCTCCCACCGTTAGCTGGAGTTTACTGCTGGCACGAGGTAACCTGTGTCTGCAATCCATTGGCTTATTATCATCAGTGTGTGAACGTGTGCATGAATGGAAATTTTATGGAAAGCCGTCTTCAAGTGTCCTAATAAACCGCTTGCCTGACATGATTACCATGGAAACCAAGTATGTTTGTCAGGGCATTTTTCAAAAAAAAAAAAAAAAAAGGTAAAGGCCAAGAATTGAACAGAAATCTAACTGTTTTTTCAAAACAGCATTATAGTTTTTCTCAAACACTAGTGTTAATATCCCAGGCATTTATCCACAAATGTCAATAAGCTAACACATGAGTCACAAAACAATTTAAATTAACTCACAAATTTGTTTCACCCCACAAATGCAAAAGAGACATATTAAAGCTATATATTTCAAAGAAGTCGTCAAAATTTCAAAGAATTGGACACCAAAGTCATCAAACCTGATACTCTTACATTAAATATCACCATTTTTATTTTTTAAAATCAATTCACCCATGTTTCCTGGCTATGCTAAAAAAAAAAAGAAAAAAAACAAATCGACATGTTCCTATCTTGAAAAAATAATGAAACTAAACAATTAAAATATAGGCTATTATAAGGGTAAATACTATTTTATGGGAAAATGGGAAAACTTCTCTCTGCCGTGAAGCCGAGATTGGAAGAAAAATTCAAATTCAGAATTAAATTCAAAAGTACTTTATTGATCGTCGATGAAATATTGCACTCAAAACAAACGTCTAAGTGGGCGCCGTAAGGAGCGGATTTATGTGTATTGGATCTGGATGTGTGTGCGTAATTAGTTCAGGGTTTTCCAAACAGCCTGGGACCTGCAGAGAAGAAGAGTCGGGTCCAACATGGCGTCAGCGAGATTCACTGTAACCCACTCCGACGTATACATGCCAGCGGAGAGTTCAACCTGCGACGCTGCAGGTGAGGGGAAACCCTCCAGTTCTGCAGAAGATAGAGTCACATCGGTTTTACTCCGTTCTCCTCTCACTGATGTCGTTCTTCTTGTTTTTAGAAGACAGGCAAGCGGATGCTCCTCATTAGAGGCTTTTTACAGTTCAGATCTAATCCAGAGCAAAACGCCTGTCATGCAAACAGACAGTGTGGAAGCTGAGACTCTCTGTTCTTCAGGTCCAACAGGTTAACTTAACCTCTGACAAGCTAACAGAAATAAAAATTGAAGTAAAAAACGATTCAAATCACGCTGAGTCATCATCCTAACTAGGGTCCGGAGTTTAACGTGTTAATTTAGATTATTTACATAGATTTTAATGAGTTAAAATGGTTCCGAGCGGAACCTTCGTATTTGTGTGTTTCTGGTACACCCGTGAATCTGACGCACATCACCTGCAACAAAACACAAACAGGAAACCCTGAAAAACTGAGCAGCACTTTGCACCAATCGATTAATGACTTCACATTAAAGCTGTAAATGTTTTTGTTGTTGAGCTCACATGTCTGTTTATTCAATAATTTAGCAGAAAAGGGGATTTTGGATGGAAAATTTTGCTTATTAATTTAAATATTTTGGTTAAAATGAAATTACCTTGATTAAAAAGAACAGTTTGTTTTTTCTGAAAATGTAAACTCAACATTCCTCAAAAGCTTGAAAATAAATGAAGAACATGAAGATAATTATTTATAATATGTGAACCATTTTCTGCTAAGATTATCTTTTTCTGTTGGATTTTTATTTATAATCTGACAAAAATGTTTTTCTGTCAACACAATAAAATTTTGCAAATCATGATATTTAACAAGAGTTTGGACCAGTGGAGCAGACATATTAATATTAGTACTAGTATTAATATTAATACCAGCATAAGGTGCTGTTGACAGTAATCAACTTAACTTGATTTAACTCTAATGAAGCATTTTAAATGAAGCTGCTGTAAAAATGTGCAGAAGCAGATTCACTTACTCATTGACTATTGATTCCAGTGAAATCGGCGAGGAAACAGAAAAATCAAATCTCATAACCAGGAAATGTTACAAACCGTGGCGCTACCTCCATTGATTATTGACAAATATAAACACAGATATTTATTTAAACGTCTATCCGAGCTGCAGAGATCATTTATTCGGCTGAGATGCACGCCACCTCTGTTAAAAAAAAAAAAAAAGAAAGAAAGAAAGAAGCAACAGTTTGTGCCTGACAGACGCTGTGAACGTCACATAAGATGAATCTGCCACCCAAATAATGAGTTTGCCATTTACGGCTCGATGATTTGTGATGTAAATAAAGTAATGCAAAGCAGACTGTTGTTGTTGTTGTTTTCTAATGTTATAAAATTCAATGATTTCTCTGGAGCGACGTGAAGAGCCGGTCTGTCTGAGACGGACAGACGGAGCAAACGTTGTTCTACCTGCATCTCCCATGACCTTTACAAGGTCATTTACTCCAACTGGAAGCTTTGCTGCATCGCAGAGAAGCGTTGAGGGGGAATCAGCTGCTTTGTATGCATGCGTGTCCGTCCGGCCTGCATGCATAATGCAGAGCACAGCGGATTGTTTAGCGATTCCTCTGCAGCGCCGCGCTGCCGCCCTCTGTGAGCGCAGCGGGTCGAAGCGGCTGGAGGACGGGACGCAGCGGGAGAGGACGCTGCTGCCGGGACAGCGAGCTGACTCCTGTCGGCAGCAGACGGGCCGGTGGCAGCTGCCACGGCTGAACTCACCGGCAGGCGGCAGGCAGGTTGAAACACACCTGGATCCGATTTATTCACTAAACCGATCCGAACGTCTCAGGTTCTACAGACATTTCTAATTCTCCTTTAACATGTTCAGGAAAATGATTTAGATTTTAGTAAAATCCATTTAATTTACGAAGAGTTTCATGAAGAGTCGCCGCTGAGCAGAGTGTTGGCAGTAACTGGTTACATTTATCTGAGTAACTTTTGGAAAAAATGTACTCTGATGAGTATTTCTGCTACTTTTTACTTGAGTTTATTCGAGTAAAACGTCTGGATTCTCTACCCACTGAATGTAAAGCGAACATTAAACCAAAAGTTAATCAGAGACACACTTGCAGTGTTTTGTTCAAGTTTCATGAGTTTTTTATTAAAAGAAACTGATGTGGGGAAAAAAGTTTCTTCCGCATGTTTTTGTCATTTTGTAAGGATATTATTTATATGACTCACTTTGGTCTTTAAAGTACCAGCATTTCCACTTAGCTTTATATTTTTGCTCCAACTGATTATGTAGTTTTTAAATACTAAATGATTGATAATTTGATCAGTGACTCAGTACTCGAGTAGACTTTCTACCAAATACTTTTTTACGCTTGATTATCTGTAAATCTGCTAACTGATTAGAAACCAGCATTATGTCACGATGAGCAGGTTTGTTGACCAAAAAGCAGACAGGAACTGTGAGTCCGACATGCTACATGTCACTTTCAGTGTCACTTGTGTCACTTAAATGCCTCCATTTTGATCATCATCCAAACAGGAAGTGACACGTTTCACCCACAACCAAGGCCTCTTCTGCATAGGTTCGTTTGGATAAACACCAAATGAAAAATACATTTTTGTATTTATTTAGATTATCTTGTTAATCTGTTGAAATGAATTTGATGGTTTGAAACATCAAAGTTTGGGAGAAAAAAAAAAAGCAAAACTGAAAATGTGTCGGGAGATGGCTTTGTGTCTGACTCTGGAGAAAAGGCAAATGTCTCTTTATGAAGAGAGTCAGGCCATCGCTGCCCATCATTTCACATTTCCGTGTTTAACTGAAGCGATTCATTCCCAGGCTCTCTGCCGCCATCTTAATTAACAGCAGATAGATAAAACGTGCCTCCGAGGGCGATTCATCCATAGTGTGCATTAGAATAATTCTCTTTTCATAAAAACACAGGACCTCAGCTGATCGGCTTTGCACCGCCAGCCTTTCATCAGCTGCCATGAAGTGGAAAACCGACAAAGAGCGTCAGACCAATAAAAGGATTTATTCACTTCAATTTCCCTTGTGCTCTGAAAGTGAGCGAGTTCGTTCCGTCCTCCACTTGAGATGTCACCTTTTTTAGACCAGAGGTTCAATTTAATCTGATGGAAAAGGAGCTGAAGCTTAGAAGGAAGAAAAAAAAATAATAATAATCATTTCCTGTGATTAGAAGAGTCACAGCGAAACGTCCAGACATTAAACGGACTTCAGCAGCTAAGTGTTGCCATAATTATGATTTTATGACTTAATTTCCTGTCATTTATGTGAAGGCCGCTATAGAGGATCTGCTAAGAATATATAGGGAACTGAACATGTTTGTTTCAATTAATTAATCAAATTAATTAAAGATTTTAACGCAGTTAATCATCTTATTAAATAAAATATTTTGATAGGAAAACAAATACTTCATTTGGAACTAAAAAGTGAAACTAAATATTTAATTCTCTGTAGTTTATTTGGTTCTAAAATAAATATCTTGGTTCACTAAATATTTAGTGTCATAACTAAATATTTAATTTGCAAACTGAAAACATAGCATAAATATTTTGCTCTAAATTAATTAGTTTAAATAAATACTTATTTTTCTAACTGAATATTTAAATTTGCAAGCTAAAAATTTCAGACTAAATATTGAAATTTGTACCTATTCAGTTTGTAAACTAAGTATTTGGCTCTAAATTAAATATCTATTTTGTTAACAGAATATTTAAATTGCAAGCTAAAAAAATTGTTTGTAAACTAAATATGTAGTTTGGACCTATGATAAATCATGAATAATGTGGTTCCTATAAATCTAAGAACCACCTGTTGGATTTGCTTTTTTAAATGAAAACTATCCATCATATAAATGTCTAATAATGTAATTTTAAATTGTTGATTTTCATGTTTACAGCACCTTGAGCTGCTTTATAAATAAACATGATTGATTGATTGATTGATTACATATGAACACGGTTATTTTCCAGAAGCAGCACCTGTTTTATGATCAACTCTAACGGGTGAAAATCATCCAAGGTCATGCTCTGAAAACATTTATGTCACAGTTAAGCAGCCTGTTAAGGATGCGTTAATCTTAATGGTGCGTAGAGCACCTCTCTTTACGAGAGCCGTGAACAAACGACTCGTTACAGGAACTGAGTCCCGGGGCGGCTGGGAGGTCGTAAAGGAACTCCAGTGATGATTACACAGAGTGATGGAGTCCAACGGCAGCGCAGCGGTGATCAGGTCGTCATGGTAACGAGTCACAGCAGCCGACTCTTTATAATCCAACCAGGATTCAAGCTGCTTAAAGATCCTCAACGTTAGCAAACCAAACGAGGCTGCAGGCTGACGCTACGATCTTATCCTGTGAGCAGAGCTGTCAGCAGTACCACACGCACACCCACACACACACTGAGGCCAGTCCTGGTTCTGCAGAACCGGAGCAGTCTCAGGTTCAGGCCCGTTTGTGCAGTGCAGTGTGACGCGGCGCTGACACCAGGCTGGCTGCAGCCGGAGATCCAGAAGGAAAGTTATGGATACGAACTAACAACAAGATGTGAGCCAACAAAACATTTCAGTACTGGAAGCCATTTACACATCTGGATTTTATTTAAGTTTTGGTTCTCTCAGTTCATTTTACAGCATGGGTGTCCAAAGTGTGGCCTGGGGGCCATTTGTGGCCCTTGAAAGGATTTTGTTCGGCCCCTGATCAAGAAATTTGGTAACAATTTGGCCAACAAAACAGAAAACAACTGATGAACAAAAACAACAGATTATTGTCTGTTTTTCTTTTAATAAGTTAACTGCCTGAAGTATTTTTATGTTTTGGATCTTTAATGATATAAAGATTTCATAAATTTTTTTTTTTAAATGTTGAGCAGGATCTTTGTTTATAACAGACTAAGTTTCCAACCAGAACCTTTGTATTGTGTTTCTGGTACAACCGTAAATCTGATGCACAAGCTAAACCCGCTAACTACAGACAAAGCCACTTCTCTGGTCCCACTGGGGATTCATCTCAGCTTCTAACTGATCTGACTGATTGTGTTCAAGTTGTGCTAAAAGGTGTTAGCCTAGCAGTGAAGCTATGCTAGCCTCAAATAGCATCTCAATGCTAACATTAGCAGCCAATGCTAATGTTAGCGTCCACAGTTCACATTAATGTAAAAGCTCCATGAAAGATTAGAACTTCCTGAGACTCTGTAAAGATAAAAACAATAAGTTTGATTCTGAAAAGTTTATTCAATAATTTAGCAGCAAAACAGGAACTTACTTTGACAATGTTACTTATTTTGTTGTTGTATGGGTTTTGATTCGGTATTTCTCTGAATTTGTCTTTAGAAGAATATAACCGAACACAAACATGTACAGATTTTATGAAGCAATCTGTAGTTTTGTCTGGCAGCCTGTGCAGTAAAATGGCCTTTTTACAGCTTTGTGTCAACTCACAGACAATTAATCTATAAGTCCAGAGCAATTAAAGCATAATAACTCACATGAAGTGGAGGCGGCTTGGTTCAGTGATTAATAGAAATAAGATGTGTTTTCAGCGTAGAGCAGGGTGACTTTGTCCAGATCTGTTTGTGTGGCGAAGGGAAGCGTGACCAAGCCGATGTGAATGCCGCTAATCCGGTTTTCCACTCAGCTCGTTTGCCTCCTTCACCTTGAAATGGGACGGGACGTTTCCTGACCAGCCAAATTGGCCTGACGACGGTCACCGTGGCAACCAGTAACTCAGCCCGGTTGTGCTCTTAATGCAGAAATTAGCAGCACTTCCGTGGGAATCCAATCAGGACTAAAGAGAATTAAATCTAAACGGTGACATTAAAGTAGGAATCTGTTCAAATCCAGATCAATCTTCTCAACAACCCATTAAAACCAGATGAAGTTTGGTGAACTGCCTTCACCACGTCCGGCTTGTTAAGAAAACTTAAAACTTTACTGATTCATTTTATTTTGGTTTATAGATAATTTGCTAGACCATTAAAGAGACAACATTGTTCCTCTTTATAGCACAATAAAGTAACTATGTTACCTTTAGTTGTTAATATATCAAATATGCCTTAAAAAAACTTTACTTCCGTATTTAAGGCCTTTAAATTGGGTTTCTGTCTCTCTGAGGAGGAGCTGCGCCTCGAAGGCGGGGCTAGGTCCACCCAGGCATTTTGTGGATGAACGGTTGCCATAGAGATTGAAGGATTTCTCAAACATGCATGAATAAATCAAAGAACCACTCCAGGTTTGTTTCTGATGAGAATAGCATTATGATGGAAATCTTTAAAAAGTGCATTTTATGTGATTCTGGCCCTTTACGGTCAAGATGTTTCAGTTTTGATGTGAAGCTGATTGGCAGTTCGGGGGTTTCTGGGCTCAGAAAAAAGGAGCAGAACTGCTTTAAAACGGACCAGAACCGGTCCGAACTCAGAGTGCTGCTGCAGGAAGACAGCAGCTCAGAATCATGCTGGGGAAACTTACAGACCAGAACCAGAAAAGCCCAAAGGTACTGGAGCTAAAACCAAATCCGAGTTTACTTGAGTACCATGCGATATAATTGAATGCAATTAATACAATTATTTAAAAACATGAAGAATAAAAAATTTAAACTGTCAAAAAAATAAAGCGCGAGATAGTTTTAAAGCTCAGAAGATTGAGCAAACAAGATGAAATAATTAAAAGACAACCATTAAACATTCTCTTCAGACTGTCGATCAAATGTATTCATTTAGGCTCGTTAAAGAACACTTGTAGCTGATGCGTCATGGCAGGTTTGCTGAGTCATGGCGGCAGTGAGCGGGCTGACTCCTGAAGTCGAGGAGACGCCATGACTCAGGGTTTCATCAACGTGCAGTGGGTGACTTCCTCTAGAGCCGCTGTCCAGGCTGACTCACCCCAGACTAGCAGAGAGCAGAGCAGGTGATTGACAGCTCTAAGCCCCGCCTCCTGCCTCTCATTGGTTGTTCCTGGTTAGCACTGGGAGAAGACAGGGGAGATCAGTTTCTTCTGATTATCTTTTCTGCCAAATTTAGAAAGTTTTTTTCTGTTTTTTTTTTTTTTCATTTCCATCCATCTTTATCAGTGAAATTCGTCAAAATGCAAATAAAGAAGAGATGGCAACATGACTGCAGAATCTCCAGCTGCGTTTCCATTGGTCATGAAAATGCAAAATTTGACGTTTCGAAAATAAATTCTCTCAATGGAAGCACGGCAATTTGACTAAACTTCTGTTGCGACTAAAAGTTTTGGTGCAGGAATCTAGTGTCAAAGTAGATTTCACGAAATTACGTATTTCACAAAACTCCAATGGAAACACTTTTTTCTGATCACATGATCAACAACCGGATGTCACAACTGGCAGAAACGACAAAAACGACGACAGGAAGTAGGTGGAGGATGATTGTGCTGCAGGTTTCTTAATGACTTTTTCGCATGGGGTTATAATTGCATTTCTTATTTAGTGGAAACAACACAAATGTGAAATTGTGTTTTTCGGGGTTTTTTTACATTGGTGGAATATTGACAAAGTTTCGAGTAAATATTGTTACTCAGGCTCTGATTAATAAAAATAAATTTAAATACAGATCAAGTCCCTGATTACTGACAGACTGGAGCACAGGGAGCAGAGGGAATGAAGAATGTTCCTGTTTCTCATGTTGGGCTGTAAAATGGGCCAAATCAGGAAAATGAAGCCAGTTTGTGGGTTTTTGTGTCTGATTTGTCGCTCACTCTCTCTCAGCAGCACAGCTGTGTTCCTGTTACTGACTCTGATAACGCCAAATCAAACGCCATCTGAGGGTTAATGTAACATCACACACATCAAGCTGGCAGAGATCAATAAATTAAACGCTGTATAATTCCTGAAACCACCCCAACATCTCTGGTTCTCAGAGAGTCGCTGCTTCGCTGTCGAGACGTTTTGGGTTCATTGTCTGGTGGAAACATGAGCGACGGCAGCAAAGTTCCAAAACTGACTCAGTCTTTGAGCAGTAATGTTGTTGAAAATGTTTTAATTCTGCATGGAAACCATTAAAACAGTTTTTCCCTTTCAGCAGCCAGATGGTGGATTTCAGAAGAGTTTAGTGGAAACGACAGTCGGACCAACATGGCGGCACCAAACCCAGCAGCAGAACCTCGGCTGCCAGAACATCCGACACATTTTACCACCTGACGGTTATTATATCAAACTCCATAAATCACCTCCATGTCAACCCACTCACCACATTTCTGGCTCCAGCACAACGAAACTTTACGCCGGACGAACAAAACACTCATCGGACCAAAGCTGGAACTAAACATGAGTCCAACACGAGTGAAGACACAGATTTTATTCTATTTCATTTTATTGTTTGTTTGATACACGGAGAGACAGGAAACATAGATCAGGTCTACACTCGTCCAGAGAATGGCCTTTAACAGTCGGTTTAAGATCAACAGCAAATGCAGTAAAGTGGGTGAAAATAATGTACTTGAAGTTACTGAATAAAACCAATTAGAATATTTAAAACAAGTGAATTTCTGGCTCAGTGTTTGAACCTTGAAATAAATATTTTAATGACTTCCGAAGCTTACAGAGAACACCGTGTCCACAGTCTGACCTGCAGAACGATCTGTGGCGCTTCTACTGACTCTAGTTCTGTTCGGTCCAGCCGGCGGTCCGGTTGGATTCCTGCTCCGTGGCAACCAGATTTGACATTATTTTTAAACTAATTACTACAGAAACAACCGGCTGTGAAATGTGCGACTCTCTTTGTTTCTAGCGACTGATTTGTCGCAGTCGGACGCAGCGGCGGTGAAGGAGTCCGAGGAGGATTTATTCCGGTTCTTTTCCGGCTCGGAACGGTTCTGATTCGTTTCTTCTGGTTCGGAATGAAGCCGCTGGACTGGGCTCAGCTCACAGACTAACTGGTTCTGGTTTTAGATTTCATCCTGTTGCTTTTCCTCACCTGCTAATGCGAAGGTGCCCACCTCCGTGGTTACCATGGCAACGGGCCCATTGTGTCCCTGGTGACGTTTTGCTTTCCGCTGTCCTCATCGCACTTAAACGTTTCAGACAAATTCAGGCCGAAATGGCCAGAATAAATATAAAAATGAGTTTTTAAAAGATATTTTATTTATTCGGATAAAAACAATTCGTCTATTCTTTATTTTTATAAATTATCTCTGGAAAAAAAAGGAAATTTCTGACCTCAGAAAGTTTCAGATTTGCAAGAAAAAAAAAGAAAAAAAAACATGTTGACATTAATCCCAGAAGTCTTTGAGGAAAAAACTTGGAAATTTCTGAGCTCCCAAGGTTGAAAATTTTGAGAAAATCCAATTAATTTTGAGATTAATTGCAGGAATTTTCTACAAATGTGAACATTTCTAAGCTCCTAATGTTAAAGGTTGTCAAAGGTTTGCAGGAACAAACTCAGAAATTTTGAGATCAAAATTTCAAAATTTCTGAGCTCCAATAGTAAAAAATTTGCAAGAAAAAAAAAAGAAATTTAGATTAAACTCAGACATTTTCCAGGAAAAATTTGGAAATTTAGTGGATCCAAAGGTCAAAAATGTCCAAGGAAAAGCTGAAAACTTTTGAGATTTCTCCCACAACGTTTCTAGAAAATACCTGAAACTTTTTGAGTTCCGAAAGTTGAAAACATGCCAGAAAAAAAACCTCAAAAAATGTTAATTTTCTCTCTGAAATGTTCTAGGAAAAAATGAGAAATTTTCTGAGCTCATAAAGTTGAAAAGCTTTTACTTTTGTAAAAATTCTCAATTTGAAAAGGCAAAATACATTTCTAAGTTTTTTCTCGAAAATTTCTGAGATTGATCTAAAAATTTCTAACGAAGGGTTGAGCGGATGGATGGAGTGAATGGATGGAGTGGATGGATGGAGCGGATGATGTGAGCCGATGGAGGAGTTTTGCCTCTGGCTGAAGATGGGTGATCTGCTGAGAAACTGAGACGAGCTGCCAGCAGGTTCCTCTCTTCCCTCTCTTGTTCTCGCTGCAGTTCTGCATTTCAAATCAGCCGGTGGAATAATAAAACCCATCGCACATAAATTAGTCAGACATGCTGGATTCCCCTCAGGATTCATCTCTATGAATATTAAAGCAAATTCAGAAGGTTAAAGGGAGAAAGGCGAAGGAGGAGGAAGAGAGCGGCCATGTTTGTTTATCTTACAGCTGAGAGGAATCAGGATATGAAAAAATGTTTTCCTGTTCATTAAACCTGTCATGTTTTATCATGTTAAAACCAAACTTATGACATTTACAAGAAGCAAACCATTACTAGTTATGCAGCAGGGTCAAAGGTCAGGCCTTTACTTCAGATTATTTGGATTCACGTTTGAAAATTGAAATTGAAAAACAAAACATGTTGTTTTGAGAGTAATTTAGAATATGTTTGCCATAGATCAGTGGTTCCCATACTTTTTCTCCTGGGCCCCCCCAGTGGTTTCAAAGCATTTTCCCCCCCGCCCCCCATTTGGATTACAATAGAGATAGTTAGACTCTGGCTTTCTAGTCTTATGATATGTGTGACAGAGGAGGGGTGAAGGGGGTAGAGAGAGACTCCCTGTGATACGATGTGTGAGCGGGTGGAGGGGGTATAAGAGACTAGTAGAGACTCCCTGTTATACTCTTCCATCCACCCATACGCACATCATTCACCGTTTGGTTTTTTTTTTTTGTTTTTTTCCCATTTATTCTGCTTCCCTCGCCCCCATGCAATGGCTCGACGCCCCCACTAAGGGGCGCGCCCCACAGTTTGGGAACCTCTGCCATAGATGAACCTGCTGTGATGTCATTTGCTGTATTTTAGATTTTAATTTTGAAATTATGATTTAACATATAAAATTAAATTCTTTCGGATTGATTTTTTTTTCAAAATTTTATGTTTTTCATATTATTTTTATATATTTTATTGTTCAATTAAATTTTTCTGATTTTATTTTTTCAAATTTTATTTTTACCTACTTTATTTCTTGAAATTATTCTTTTTACAGATTTTAGTTTTTCAAAATATCTTTTTCAGATTTAATTTTTTTCAATTTTCTTTGCCAAATTGCATCGTGTCTGAGTCAGACATAAACCAATCTAGACATAAACCAATCCAGACATAAACCAATCCAGACATAAACCAATCTAGACATAAACCAATCCAGACATAAACCAATCCAGACATAAACCAATCCAGACATAAACCAATCTGCTGTAACCAATAGGAAAATCCAGCTGCAGTACCACAGTTCTTCCCAAAGAGGGCAGCACTGACATGGATTTATTAAGCCTAAATATTGCAAAATGAAACAAATTTACACAAAAATGTCAACATTTGCACATAAGGAAACATAAAGACAGAACGCCTAGGAACTGACTGAGCAAAATAAAAAGTTAATTTTGAGTTTTTCAGTTTATCTGCTCCAGATGAATAAATGCATCGATCTGCAGGCTGGGTGGATGTTTTCAGGCCGGCGCTGCAGTTGATGCAATCAAAGCAATATTACAGGAAACTGAAGACATCAAGCAGGAAAAGAGCTCCAAAGAGGAAAGAAGTGAAGGTTCAGGTTATCTTTGTAGAAAGGGCACCAGAAAAAAAAAAAAAAAACACCTTCATTCATATCGTTCATCAGCCAGTTTCATGAAGGAAGCCCCTTCACTTTTCAACAGAATGCACTTTTATCACAGGCCCACATTCCTCCAGCAGTGACACATCTCCTCTGCGTTATCGCGCTTCCCTTCACCTCTGCTTTGCTAAGAAGCCCATTTGTATTCCGCAGCAGGCTGCGCTTATCTCCTCAGAAGACGTCCTCTGAACAGCCTCCATCCCACAAAGCCGACCCGGCTGACATCCAGTGGCACGCGGGCAGGCAGGGTTCAGGGTGTGTGTGAGGGGGGACGTAGCCATCAAGGCTGGGACGGCCCACAACGCATTTGGTGCAGCGCCGCATCAACGTGTTTCTGCCAGAAGCAGACGGGGAGTCGGAGAGAGAAGCAGGCTGTTGTTGTTGTTCAGAGGCTGACAGCGCTAGCCGCTAGCTAACTGAGGAACCCGAGGCTTCAGGGCGGCTGCAGGAGAGAAACAGAGAAAAACAAAGGAAAACCAAGAAGAAAGAAGGTGTCCCCCATAGAGAATAGATGTGAGGTGTCGTGTTACATAACATCAATTATAATGAAAATTAGCGACGCACCAATTTGAAAATTTGGGTCGATATTGACATCCGATATTCACATTACTGTCATGGCCAATTACTGATATTTATCAGTATTGTTTTAGTTTCACTTTCCTTTCAGCCTCAGCACTAAGTCACCACCACTTCTGTCAAACTTCCCACAATTCTGTGTTGCATCACAAGTCGTGTTTCCTTTACAAATGAGCTCAAAACTTTGTTAAAAGCACAATTTTACAGTTGCACTGTTTCCATTAATTAAGTACTGTGACTAAAATCACACATGAATAAGTTTGTTCATGTGACAAATCATTAAATACTTCCTTAAAACGGTTAGGATCAGTTTATGGTCTATTCAAAACATGTTCACATGTTTTTCCTACAGAATATTTATTAGGTGAAATGATTTTATTCTGCTCAGTTCTGCCTGATTTCAGCTGTTTTAGGGTCTCTGTCACTTTAAATCCTGCTCGCCACGCCCCCAACTCAAAGTTTACACTCACATGAAAATGGATGCAAATCAAAGCGCAATTGTACATCTTTGAAAAGCACAAGTGGAGCGTCCTGCGCAACAAGAGGTTTCTGGATGGTGAGTCAACAACAAAACTCCTTTTTTCCAGCAGCCATTGTACAGCGCACACAGTGGTAAGACCAGCTGAACAGACCTGCTGAAGTGTCACCTGGTTGCTAGGTAACCAGGTGGGCTTGCTAGGTAATGGCACAATGCCTGCTGATTTGTGAGGTTACATTCTGTAGGTTTTGGAAAAATCTTATTTTCTAGACACCAAAAAATATGAAGTTACTGCTAAAAACCGTCAGGTGTTTTTTAGTCAGATTTTAGAAGCAGCTCAATCCAAATGGAAGTTGGATTGAAGTGCTTCAATCCAACTTTACATAAGACACAAAATTTACGTCTTATGTAAATTTTGCATAAGTCCTCACCTTTAAAGAAAACACCTGCACCAGCATCCTCCAACCACTTCCTGTCGTCTCCTTTGTCATTTCCAGCAGTAGTAACATCCGATCGTTGATCACATTAATCATGCGATGCAAACAAAATGCAGTTTTACAGTTTTCTGCACCTGTATATGAAGAATATGATTAAACCTGTGATTTTCACCCAGACCGAGCCTGAAACCTTCCGTTTCTTCATGTTGTGCGTCTCCAGCGGAGCTCAAGACTGATGACGGCCGAAACCAAACTCCAATCCAGATGAAGATGTGATGCCGTCAGAGCGTTTTAATCCTCTTTCTTCCAAGTAAAACTGATGTCAAACTACATATTTTTATGCCGGAGGTTGTGAAGGCCTGCACCCCGCTGTGTTTTTAAAAATAAAGATGAACAGCTGTTTTGTTCATGTGGAGACGGGAAAATGCTGCCAGTGCAGAAGCAAAAGTTCTGCTGAAACACGAAAAATGCAGTAATGGACTTTTCTTCTCATGCTCTGAATAAATAATTATTCAGACATTACTGAGGGAGGGTCATTATTTCTACTGAGAACAGTCCTGACATTGCTTTTTTTTGTTCAACTAAATCATTTCTTTTGTGATTAAGATGTGGAGAAACATAACAGGCAGGTGTAGCATTGTGCTATGAAATCAAAGGTGAAATTTATTCTTCCGCCTAAGAATAAATTAACAGAAGCATCAGAGAAATGAGGATGAAGATGAAAGGCTGAGAATCACCGCAAAGATTTTCCTGAGGAAAACTGAGAAAATAACAAATACAACTAAGATGGACCAGAACTGCAAGCAGCTATTAACAGGTTCCAAGAGAAACTCTAATTATTAATAAAAAAAAACAACAAAAAAAACAGACATGTTCTGTTTTCATATTATCTAACATGATAAAACCTTAAGCTGAAATTTATTCACGATTTATCAAAGATTGTCAAAAGTTTAATCCCTTTCAGTTTCTTATTAGCGTCAGTTAGCTCAGATAAATTGGCCTGTTAGCTGAATTTAGCTCAGCAAAATTGGCTAAAAAGTCAATAGGTGTTAGCTTAGGTTAGCTTCTCACTTATTTATTAAAACTTCCTTATTTATTAAAACTTCCTAGTTATTTATTAAAACTGTCTAGTTTTAATAAATAAGTAATGAAATGGTCCATTAACTTAGCTTAGCAAATCAATCTGTGTTAGCTTACGTAAAAATAGCAAGTTGTTGTAAACAATAACTTGCTGTACCTTTACTTTCCAATGTTTTTGCTTCTTTTATTTTATTTTTATCATATACAGCGTGACAAAATAAACAAACTGCTTTGCCTGAAAGCTTTGCAGTATTTGTTTAATAAATCAGTAGAATAAATTATTAGCTTAGCATAACTTAACTCTGCAAATTAACGTAATCACACAAATTTACTTAGGTAATTTAAAAAACCTAATTTTAGCATTATCTGTTATTTTACCTTTTTTGTCAGCTTAAGCTCCACTGTGAGCAGTGAGCTAGCAGGAAGCACCATTAGCATCTGCGACATGTAGCCACCTAGCAAGAAATTATGACAACTTTTGTATTGAAGAGTGTTGAACCTTCATAACACTGTTAGTGTTTGTCTGCCCTTGATATAAAAAGTATAGATTTCCAACGTGATGCGTAGTTTAGCATTAACCTAAAGCTAACACAATTAGCATCAGTAAGCTAACAGTTTAATTTTGTATTCTGGAAAATTCAGTCATCCACTCGTCACGTTTTCTGCTGATCTGAGATTTCCTGAAATCTAAAGAGACTTTACAGATGATTTTTATAAGATAATTAAGGTTTAATGCTCAGTTTGTCCGTTCCCTCCGGGAGCGAAGAGACCTGATAAGAGCAGGAAGAGTGTTTCCATCAGTCAGAGGTGTGGCGGCCTGGCCATGCTGACCGCTCTGAGCAGGTCAAACACGTTGAGGATCTGATCTATGTGAAGCAGAAACGTTACCTGGAGAGCAGCACAACGGGCAGATGTTTGTCTTCATCACGTCTCCCTGCTGGTTTTCATTTCAAGTATTTATCCACGTTCATAAAATCAGCTCAGGTTCTTATTTATTAGCAACTAAAACACTTTAGGACTGCTGAATGTTTTCACCTGTTAGGTGATCTCAAAGGAGTTGATTTCATTTCCATTTGCTTAGTTAAACAAACGGCTTATTGTACCAATAATTACACTTCACTGATCAGTCAGTAAAGCAACAGAAAACCCTTCTACATTTATATTTGTTCTGAGGAGAAATCCCAGATCAGAGGAGTTTTCAGCAAATAATCAGGAGTCATGTTCCCCAGAAAAATAGTCCAACAATAAAAGACATTTATGACAGTTTTTTATGTTAAAAATGTATGCTGAATATATTTTAACCCTGAAAGAGTGAGTACAAATATACAACATTAAAATTTCAGCGGTATTTTTTATCCAAATCCTGGTGACACATATTTGCCTCCATATTGTGCGTCTCTGATCCTGCAGTGTCCCGTCAAGCAGAAACCCGGCTCTGTTTCTGCTGCAGCTCTTCCTTCCTTGATAATTGTTTGTTTGACAAATTGCCAGTAATAATGCGCCGGCGCCTCTGTTCTTGCTTAAATAATTACCCTTATTCAGCGTCTTGTAGCCCACTTCCTTGTGCAAACACTGATATGCTAATTAGCCTTTCAGTCTCGTCCTCTGTCAGCTGCTTCATTGGACTCGTTTGTTGCATCCAGCTGTCTGTCCCGGTCCGTCCCTCGGTCTCAGGAATGGAAATGTGCCTCTGCCAGCTGCTCTGTTTTATTTAAACGCCTTTAGTCAAAGTCCAAATTAAATCTGCTGGCTTTTCCTCAGGAGGGAGCCCGAAGTTTAGGAGTTTTTATCTTCTTGTCCCTCCGTCCCTCGTCTCGTTAAAGAAATGTCCCCCACTGTCAGGTCGTCATGATCTCTGACCTTCAGACGGTTTAACAAACGTCCAACTGGACCTGAACATGACGGAAACAGAAAGGAAGCTCTGAAATCCTTCAATCTATCCAGAATGAAGTGGAAACTTACTGGGATGACTGGGAGGAATGGTGAGTTCTTCATCATCGATGCCAGAGGCTTCATTCAACAGGCCAGAAGAAAGTACTGTGGAAGGAAGATCTTCACATGATGTGATCATTTTCAGATATTGTGAGAGACAAGAATGTGCTTATGTCTCACATATTTAACTGAACTTTATCAGCACAAATTAACCTGATTTTGCTCCCTTAAAGGGCCAGTACCACATAAAATCCACTGTTTCTATCTTTACATTAAAGTTTTTCTCTCATCAAAAACAAACCTGATTCTTTCATGTGTGAGAAATTCTTTAATCTCCATGGCAACCGTTCAGCTGTTCAAAACGTCTGGGTGGACTTAGCCCCGGCTTCGAGGCGCAGCTATTCCACTCAGCTCCTTCTGACTAGCCAGCAGCAATTAGCAAACAGCTCATTCTCAGAGCAACGTTGGTAAAAACATTAAAGGGTTAATAGAGGAGCCATGTTGGGATGACCTCTAGAAGGTGTAGCTTCAGGAAGAGCAGGAGCTTCTTAAAGAGACAGAGGCCCAATTTAAAAATGTTAAATCAGGACGTACATTTTTTTTATGTCATATTTGAAATTAACAGCATCTTTAAAACAACTGAAGGAAACACAGTTCTGCTTCTGCTTTCATGTTTTTACAATTTCCTCAGATATTTGCTGAAATGGTGAGCTGCTCAGCTCCCCACAGCATGACACTTCCACCTCCATGCTACACAGCAGGTTTATGCTGAACATGCTTATTCACACCTGACCCGTTCTGGTTCGGTCCGGACCGGGTGTCGTTGCCATGGTTACCCCTAGCTTTGCTCTGCTTGGAGCAGATCTGTCCCCGACACCACAGGGCAGCCAGATCCACCAGAGCGCGCCGCTGGGTTCCTGCGTTCTGCTGACTTGTGGTTCTGAAGCGGCTCGTATCATTGTGTTGAAGAGCTCCAGTTCACCTCCCAGCAACAGCAACCGTTCATCTGCTCCCACTAATTACCAACAGCAGGAGCAGGAAGATGGAGCGGCCGAGGCGTCGCTGTGGCAGAATAAAGGAAGAGACTGGATTATCATAATGCTGATATGCAGCGCTAGCCAGCATATTAGCTCATCCTCCACTCTGATGGGCATGTAGCGTTGCAGTGGTGGGATTATGCAAATAGCAAATTGGAGAGGAAGGAGCTGCTGGTTTCCCTGCAGTCGACTTCAAAGCAGGAAGGAGAGGAGAAGGAATTAGAGCTCAGCGTAATCCCACCGGAGGAGGGAGAGGAGCTGCGCTTATTAATGCACCAGCAGCCTCCATCAGAGAGCTAAAACATGATGGAGGGATGAGGAGGAGAAGTGGAGGAGAAGAGGAGGATGAGGGACAAAACCAGATTCTGTTTCAGGTTCAACAGCTGCAGACAGAAACTAACAAACATTTCCTGGAAGGTGTCCTCCACCAGCGTTCCTGCTGTTAGCGAACCCTTAAAGGGCCAGCACCGTGGTTAACGGCCACATGGAGCCATTTTATGGCAATCAAGTAACTATGTTACCATCAGCTCTTATAAAAATGCTGTTTATGTCTAATATGACTTAAAGAAATTTGACTTTATAATTTAACGTTTTGAAATTGGGCTTCTGTCTCTTTAAGGAGCCCCTGCTTTTTCTGAAGCTCCGCCTCCAGAAAGTCATCCCAACATGGTTCCTCTATTAACCCTTTAACATTATTACCAGCGTTACTCTGAGCAGCAGCTCCTATAATTAGCTCAGCAGCTGTTTGCTAATTGCTGCTGGCTAGTCTGAAGGAGCTGAGTGGGGGAGGAGGTGAGCCTCAAAGGCGGGGCTAGGTCCACCCAGCTGTTTTGACAGCTGAATGGTTGCCATGGAGATTAAAGGATTTCTCAAACATGAAAGAATGAAAGCAACACTGCAGGGAAAAACATTATAACGTGATGGAAAAATGACTTTGTTTTAAAAAAAAAGTAATTTTAATGTTATACTGGCTCTTTAAATCAGTGTCTGGTTTCATGCTCATGTTGATCAGATCTGAGTTTAAAACAGATGCAGATCTTCTGAACAAACAAAAATAAATAAAAAAAACTTTAGACTCAGCTTTTTTTTTCATTTTTCATTCTTAATTGAGAAAATTAAACTTTTTTCTGGTAAATCATCTAAATATTTAGTAACATATTTAGCATTTGATGTCAGTAATGAGTAATACTGACATCAAATGAGAACCTGGTGTTCTTGTATATATAGAACGCCAGGCTCTAATATAGAATATTTTAGAGATAGATGTGAAAATCTCCTGAATGGATTAAATGATAGGTAAACTTGGTTAATATGTGGAGATTTCAATACTGATTTATTGAAATAAGGACAACACAAAACGACTACAGATTTTGCAGATGCCATGTTAAGTAGAAGTTTATATCCAGTGGTTACTCAACCAGCCAGAATCACTAGTAGTAGTGCAACTATGGTAATATTTAAATGTCTTGTTTTTATTAGCTGTAAGATGATATAATTAACATAAATTAGGCTTAAAATGTAAGTCTGCATATATTTAATATAGATAAT
>CAEGAE010018532.1:12500-22787 GCA_903067095.1 Girardinus metallicus | reverse complement strand
TCATCATCATCATCGCCGCCGGAGCGCAGAGAGGAAACGGAAAAACAAGGAGAAGAAGTTCCCATTTCATGCACGACTTTCATCCTTTTACAGAAAAACAAAGTTTTAAAACTTATTTCAAAATCCTCTGGAGCGAAGCTGTAAGAGGCGGTTACCATGGTAACGCCAGTTTCAGCTTCTGTACCTGGTTTTCCTCCGGAACAGAAACAAACGTCAGAAAAGGGAAAAATATCTCGACTTCCTGCGAGTCCAAACAAACGTCTCGTCCTGAAATGATTGCAGAGGTTTTGGTGCTTTTCTGCTTTTCTCCCTGATTTCTCCCCAGAACCAGAACCAGAACCAGAACCAGAACCAGACCAGGTCGGGTTTCATTTCCGACCTCTGGGAGGCGCTGGAGAGCCCAGCCGCCTGGACCAAACAGGAAGTGGGACGGGATGAGTTCTGATGCGTTCACAGTGTTCAGGAAGGTTCTGGACGAGCCGTCCAACGGCCGACATCATGGCTTCTGCTAACTGACGAGGCGGGGGTCAAGGGTCACGGGTCAGAACCAGGGTTTGGAGGTCGGGATCACATGGACCGGCAGGGTGGTCAGCCACCAGCAGGGGGAGCCGTCAGGCAGATTTATTGCTGGAAAGGTTTTGTTGTCGGTCTGGGAGATAATCGACTGATCGGTTTCTGGAGTCGGACCGATGGGCCGTTTGGGCTCCATAGCGACGCCGCTGAAACGATTCCGCCAACGACACCAGAACCGCCATTGTTAAAATTCCTCAGGGTAAATTATCTGCCCCAAAGTTTTGTTATGTTTTGTTACTTAGCGCTACGTGTTCCGGCTCAGCGCTCTCACTTCCTCTGAGGTGTTGCTAAGTGCTAATGCTAGCAGCATAACGTCCCATTTTTAACTTTGTTCTGGCATTTCAGTGGTTTATGATAATGTCCGGGGTTTTATGATTTCTTGGCGGACCAATAAGCATCCTTGAATAAACTGGAGCGGCGTCTGGAGTCCGGCAGCCGTTAGCCTGGTGGCGGTTCAGAGCGAACAGCGGTGAAGAGCGCGGCAGGTGCATCTATACAGGTGAGCGGAAACGCTGAGCACTCCGGTCGCTAACACAGAAGCTATAAATGTCTGGACAAGGTGAGAGTTCATCCATTAATTCACTGAAGATGAAAACCTAAAAACTGTGAACCTGCTGGTTTATTATTAAATTAAGTATAATTTCATATTTGAGTAGAATTTTGTCCAGGTTAACTTAAAAATTGAGCTATTATTACAGTTTAATTTTCTAAACTACAGAAAAGTAACAGTAGGGACGCGTAAATATAAAACATTGGGCCGATATTCAATATTAATAACAGATTATCAAATTTTTACTGGATTAACCGAATAATGGTAAAAATAATCGATCGAATCCTGGATGACTAATAATTGCCAGCCGTAGCGCAGTGATGTCACAACGCCCTGGGCGGCCATCTTGCTTGACCAGTGTGTTGATTTGGGCCTTGAGCCACGGTCAACGCCACCAGAACATCAGAGGTATTGATTATTGGGCTTTAATTGGTTCCCATATGATCCCAGCAGAGAGACCTGGGCCTGGGTGAGGTCATACAGGGTCAGAGGTCACCGGCGCTGCGGGCTGAAGACGGGGAAGGCCAGCGTGACGGTGTGTTGGGGTCGGAGGTCAGAGGTCACCGGCGCTGCGGGCTGAAGACGGGGAAGGCCAGCGTGACGTTGAGCGAGTCGTTGTGCTGGACCAGCGACGTGTGCTGGTAGTGCAGAACCAGCTCCTTCAGCGACCCGTACAGGTTGTACGGCTCGGCGAACCCGAAGCCGGTGCCGGTCTTGTTGATGACGCAGTGCTTGACCTCGCCGTCCACCCTGAGGGGGGAGAGAGAGACAGGTGAGGGAGGGACCCTGAGGCCCGCGGGCGGGCGAGCAGGCGGGGGCGGGGCTTACACCACGGAGCAGGCGTAGCAGCCCGGCTTGCTGCTGTCCCGGACCAGGAAGGTTCCGTCCCGCTTGCCGCGCAGCAGGCCCTCGGCCTGCAGCCGGTTCATGTTCCCCAGACGCCACAGCCGCTCGTCGTGGTGAGGAAGGTCCTCCTCGTCCTCCACCGTGCTGTACTCACTGCGGACAGCGGCAGGACTGGTCGTCATGGAAACGCCACGCATCTCAGTGACTAGTTTATCATCCTGCGGCCTCATCAAAACATTTTTCTGACATTAATATTTCTGTTGATACGGGCAACAACCGATCTGGCTGCTCAGCTTCTGAACTCCTAGAGGAACTGTTTGACCTTTGACCTTCAGTTTCAATCTGTTTTAAAGACATTTCCATCAATCTTCAGCGGTTTTTGGTTCAGAAACGGCGCCTCCTAGTGACAGAGCGCCAGGGTTCAGGTCTGGGTCCAGCTTTGTTTCAAGCAAAACCATTTTTTCACGCTACTTTACAAACAACTGCAACTAATTCTGCGATGTGTGTGTTTATGTACGACTTCTTGGTTCTCTCCCCAACAATCACAGACTAGTTTAACATCAAGGCTGAGGCAGCAGAGAAGAAGAAAGAAACGCTGCCACCTGCAGGTGCAAGTCAGCATCACTTAAACCCAACTTCTGCACAACATTCTCAGTCATGCACTGATCCGTTGATTCAACAAGGAATCAAAAACTGGAGGGACTCACGGTGCCTTCAGGGTCGATGGTTTTTTTAACGATGCGACCTCTCCCTCCACTGCTTACTGACGACCTGCAGGTTGATCTGAACTTAAATCTGGGAAAAACTCCCAGCAGCTGTTCAACCGACGAACTTCGTCCAGCCGAGAAATTCTCATTTACACATCACAGACATAAAACAGCCAGCTAGCTGGGGCTAAAGCTAAGGCTAAAGCTAAGGCTAAAGCTAAAGCCAAACCTTGTAGTAAATGTCTGAGCAGGTCGTTCGTCTGTTTCTAGACCCAAATGTTTCGTGTCTTTTTACGCTTTCTGGTGTGATTCTTCTTCTCTGGCCTAAAAAGAGTCAAAGTGACCCTAACAGTCGGGTCGGGTCAGAACTCACTCCTCCGTGGTCTCGTTCTGGCCCAGCCACTCGTTCAGCTTCCTCTGCCGGACTCCTTTCTGGGTCAGCCACCTGGAACAAACACACGGCCGTTAGGGCCCACTTCCTGCTGACCGCCGCCGCTTCCTGTCTGGGGGCGGGGCTTACATCAGGTACTGGTCCCGGGTCTTGCGGAGCTGGATCAGGTCCGGTTTGATGCTGTTCATCTTCTTGTCGATCTCCCGGTTGTCGGCCGCCTGCTTCTTCAGGTCCACCTCCAGGTGGCGCTTGCTGTCCACGATCTCGCTGATCCGAGACTTCAGCTTGTCGTAGTTCTCCATGATCCTTCAGAGAGAACCCGACCGGGTCAGAACCAGACCGGGTCGGAACCCGACCGGGTCAGTACCGACCGGGTCAGAACCAGACCGGGTCGGAACCCAACCGGGTCAGTACCGACCGGGTCAGTACCGACCGGGTCGGAACCCGACCGGGTCGGAACCCACCGGATCGGAGCCGACCGGATCAAAACCGACCGGGTTGGAACCCGACCGGGTCAGTACCCGACCGGGTCGGATCCCAACCGGGTCGGAACCCAACCGGGTCGGAACCCACCGGATCGGGAACCCGACCGGATCAGAACCCGACCGGATCAGAACCACAGATATTATCTGTATTGACCCGACACTGAAAGAAATTCTAGATGGGTTATTGGTGACAATGGGCCTGATCCATAAGGACTGATCTATTCATTCTAGTTCTATGCTTGATGCTCTGAGCGCCTGATAAAATAAAAGCCCCAAATCTTCACAATTATGTCTTCTGTTCTTTTCTATGTTAAAACAACATAAATCATATTTGTGCACTTATACTAACCATCATCAAAGCTTGAAATGAATTTAAATATCATGAAACTGCATTTTATTTTGAAAAAAAAACACCACCGGTTCCTTCCTGTCCAGCTGAAGGAAACGCTGCAGCTGATCATCATGCTGGGCTTTTTGGGCTCTTTACATGTTTTATTTTGGTGCAATAAGCTTCATGCTAGAAATGTGAGGCTAACTTCACTCTGGAGTTGGGATGAAAATGTTTTGGAGATGAAAACGTCCACCGTAAAGAGACGGGTGGACAGAACGCAGCAGCAGGACGCATGGAGACACGGCGGATCCTGACACCAGATTCTGAGCTGCAGAACCTTTACAGGTTTAGAACCGGATCGTTCAAACTCAGTTCATCAGCAGGTCTGTTTGTCTAGCTGACTCTGTAGCCATGGCAACCCAGCCTCCAGTGTGGGTGCTGCGGGTGGTTGCCGTGGTAACAGCCCACCTCTGGATCTCCTTGTCGTTGCCCTCGCGGCGGAACTTGTCGATGTACTCCTTGCTGAAGCGCTCCTGCGTCTGGCACTGCTCCTCGAAGATCTTGATGGTCTCGTTGAAGGCCTCGATGGCCGTGCGCTTCATCTGGATCTCCTGGGGGGGCAGAGGGGTTAGACACTGCCCTCAGCGGCGGCTGCGCGGCGTCCCGCCGGCCGTACCTGCGACGTTCTGGTGTACTCCTCGTACAGCCGGTCGTACTCGCGGTTCTTCTCCTGGTACTGCAGGTGGTACTCGTGCAGCTTCTTGCCCACGGCCTCCACGCTGTCCTCCTTCACCACCTGGTCCTGAGGGGCGACACGGCCGGCCAATCAGAGGGGCCGCGGCGCCGCGGGCCGCGGCGTGGGCGGGGACACCTACCTGCTGGTGCTTGGACACCGGGTAGAGCAGCTTGACGTCCAGCTTGGGGTTGTACTGGGCCAGAGACTCGTGGCGGTAGTGGTTGATGAGCTCCACCACCGAGCTGAAGGTCAGCGGGTCAGAGAAGCCGTACTTCCCCTCCCGATGGAAGATCTTGATCAGCTTGTTGTTGCCTCCCTTCCTGCAGGCAGAACCAGAATGTTTACCGTCCCAGCAGCAGGGGGCGCCGCCGCTCTACCGCATCAGTCAGTCAAGGTTATTCGTATCCAACGTTTCAGCAACAAGACAGTTCAGAGAGTTTAACATCCTACAGACACAAAAAGCAACAAAACATGTCTCCAAGAACAGGGAGGTGTAGCACCGGGCCGTGTAGCACCGGGCCGCGGAGCACCGGGCCGTGTAGCACCGGGCCGTGGAGCACCGGGCCGTGGAGCACCGGGCCGTGGAGCACCGGGCCGTGGAGCACCGGGCCGTGGAGCACCGGCCGTGGAGCACCGGGCCGTGGAGCACCGGGCCGTGGAGCACCGGGCCGTGTCTCTATCCTCCCGGCTGTGGTCAGAACTCCAGCAGCCTTCTGGACCCGCTGCAGGAATCATCCAGCTGCTGGTTAATCTGGTTCCGGTGATGAAATCAACTCAGAAAAACTCCAGAAACTAAAGTACAAGCAGGATTTATTAAACGCTGCTTCAAACTGGGAGGAAATCTGGTTCTGAAGATGCTCTGGAAATCATCTTCCTATTAAAAAAGGAAGTTGGTTAGAATCTAAAATAACTTTAGATTTTTCATATTTCAGCACATTTTGTGTGAAGGGAAGAAAAACGAGACGCTGTTCTAGAAACGGGTCCATCAATCTGCAAGCTGCTACAACCGCCTCAGTGCTGCCCTCTTCGGGTAGAACAGTGGCTACTGCAGCTTCATTTCCTATTTGTTGCTTTGTTTTCATAAAGTCAATTTATGAAAAGTCACTATATTTGTTACTAATCTTTTTTTTAATGAACCTGTAGTTTTTTGGTAGCTTTTTAAAAAAAGAAAAAAAACTGTACTGAATTGTTTTCTGCCAGTCGCTTTTTAAAACAATTAAAGTTAAAAAAGAAAATTGTTGCGAATTGCTTTTACTATATTTTAGAAAAATGCCAAGCCGCCCTACACTTGGCCCCGCCCATCAGATTCTCCTGGCCCCGCCCCTTCAGTGTGGGGGCGGGGCTAAGCTTTCACAGGGGGTTAGTTACATTTAAACACTCAGACTGAAGATTCCCCAGAAAACAGCGACGTGACGGAGAAAAAAGGCCTGAACTCCCCAGTTCAGAACCGATTCGACTGCATTTACAAAACTGTAGCGAACTATAAATAAATAAAATCCCAAATTAAACTCATTTTGATGCTCAGTTCTAAAATAACTCCTGATCTACGCAGAAGAACAGGGGCAACGGGGGGCAACGGGCCGTTACCTGAGGGTCAGGGTGTAATCTCCGTGCATCTTGGTGGAGGCGTCCCGCACCAGGAAGGTGCCGTCGGCGGTGTCTCTCAGCTTCTCGTTCACCTCCTCCCTGCACACGGACAGATGGACGGTCACTCTGGGGTCTCTGCAGCCCCCCTGCCTCTCAGAGGACAGGTGTGCCTCACCTGGAGATGTCCCCCCAGTACCACTCGGCGTCCTGCAGGGAGATGCTGTTGTTGAAGCTGCTGGGAGGAGCAGCAGCGGAGGCCTTCACCGGTTTGGGAGGCAGAGCTGCAGCAGAGGGAGAAGAAAAACGATGAGGATGATGGAAGAAGCCAACGGCGCGTCGCGGCGCCCAAGGGAAGCCGGCGGCGCCTAATGGAAGCCGGCGGCGCCTAATGGAAGCCGGCGGCGCGTCGCAGCAGCTCCCGTTAATCCCAGACTGCCGGGAGTTTCACTGCCTGCATCTCGGCACATCATCAGGTTTGTTCATGGAAATCAGAAAAGGCAGGTTTTGTTTTGATCAGCGATCAGAGATAAAACCTCAGGTCATGTGGCAGGAAGTTGAACATGCAGATAAAACTCGTCTTCGGGAAGCTGGAGGGTTTTTTAGTCATCCTTTAAACTCTTTGTGCCGGGAACTTTAGAACGACTCGTTCTGAAACAGAAAGGTTTTGTCTGCTCTAAAAACAGCCAGAGCAAACTCTCCGTCTGATGTTCTGACCCGCTGGATCACTAAAACTGCTTTACTTTGACTGGTCCACACAGAACAGAAATCAAATGTTTTATTCAACCAGGTTGTTGGTTTGAGACAGGAAGTGAAGCTCGTATCTCTACAGAAATTATTCTGAGTGGTAACCATGGTAACCAGCCGATAAATCCTAGTCGTCCTGCTCAAACCGTCACTTTGAGATGCAAAACATAAAAATATTCCGACTTCAGTTACCGTAACATTACTGCTTAATAGTGATAAATTCACCAACACTGAAAATAATCGGACATTTTCTACCAGAATCAGATTTTGTGGTCAAGTTTGAGAAAGTGAGACAGGAAGTGGGACAGGAAGTGAGACAGGAAGTGGGACAGGAAGTGAGACAGGAAGTGGGACAGGAAGTGAGACAGGAAGTGAGACAGGAAGTGAGACAGGAAGTGGGCGTCTTAAGGCTTTTTTGTGGAACAGTGAAAAGTCTGATTCTTTCTTTAAGCTGTAAAAACCAGATGAAATGTTTATTTGGGGAATCCTGATCAAACGATGACATCAGCCAAACGAGCCGGTAACCATGACGACGGCAGAGCTGATGCCGCGTCACCTGGTCCGGAGCCCAGCAGAACCCATCAGAGCGCCCTCCGCAGGCCCTACCTGGTCTCTGCATGTTAATGTAGCACAGGATCTGGTCTCGGCCCAGCAGCGGTTCCGACCGGGTTCTGCCCCGCTGCTCCCGCTCCATGACGCCTCTCAGGTGAAACGACCCCCCCTCTGCAAATTCAGCTCTGACACCCGGACGTCACCCCCTCCGGGTTCTGGTTCTGGTTCCGGCAGCAGGGTGAGCGGCTGAGCTGCGGGTCAGAACCGGACAGCATCTCTCCGTTCATCGGCGCTGAAGCTTCCCCTCCGTCCGCCTGCCTCCATCTCTGCCTCTGTTCAAAGATCGGCACAGCAGCTTGGAGATGTGTGACATCACCGCCGGCCTCGGCCAATCACACACAGCAGGGATATCACCACGGCAACGCCCCCCTCCTCCGCAGCATCATCTGTCACCGCGGGGACGGATGATGTCATCGATTCAGCTGCTGCTCTGACCGACTGAACGAGCAGAACCCACACACACCGATACACACACTAACACACTGACACACACCGATACACACACTAACACACTGACACACACACTGATACACACACTGACACACACCAACACACACTGGTACACACACTGATACACACACTGATACACACACTAACACACTGATACACACACTGATACACACACTGACACACACCAACACACACTGATACACACACTGATACACACACCGATACACACACTAACACACACACCGATACACACACTAACACACACACACTAACACACACTGATACACACACTAACACACACACTAACACACGCTAACACTCACAGTCGTGTTTTCATCACTTGCGGGGACTTCTCATTGACTTCCATTATTTTCTACAGCCTAACCCTTACCATAATCCTAACCCTAACCCTAACCATCACAGACCTAATCACTAACCCAAAAACAACAATTTCCCTCATGGGGACCAAGAAAATGTCCCAACAAGGAGCAATGGTCCCCATAACCCCACATTGCAGACCGAAATAGGTCCCCATAAGGATATAAAAACCTAGTACACTGACACACACAGCAACACACACACACATACACTCTGAGGTTCCACCTGAGCTGCAGCTCCTCATGTTGGTCAGAACCTGAAGCGGTCCGGCTAATCTGGACCGAACCAGAAGCAGAGAGACCAACAGGTGGCGCTGCAACAGGAAGGGACCTCCCCCCTGACCCTGCTGCTTCCTGACCCCAGAGGAGGAACCGAACTGTGGCGGCAGGAAGCCATCAGCGGTCATGTGACCAACATGCTGACATCGTCCTGTGAGAAACTAAACATCCGATTTAATTATCACCAGATTGATTGCAGTAATAACTGACTGTATCGATTATTCAGAAGTTGGCCTTTTTAGAGTCTGAACGATTATTTACTAAATTAGTTGTCAAGAATTTTAATAATCGATTCATTAATCATATGAGCCCTAATTTATTACATTAAATCTGACTGGATTAAACAGGAAATGAACAGAAAAATCTGATTTCCACGTAATCAGAATTAATTATTGTTCATCCGTTTCTCTGGATTAAACTGGATTATTTTAGAGATTATCTGGAGGATTAAATGTTATTAATACAGAAAAAAATTTGAGCAGAAACAGATGATCATCAGTTTAATGGATGTTTGTGTAACGGCGCCGTGCTGCCGGGCTTCAGAACCAGAACCTTCCCGAGAGTCCAGTCCCTGAGTTTATCCTCCCCTAACCTGAAGCAGCTCCAGACTTCAGCCTTTAACAAAGTTTAAACCAAACATCCAGAGAAGAAGACGTTCAGCGGCCATGTTTGTTCCGGAGCTGCAGTACCGCCGGCTGCCGCCAGGGGGCGACGCCTCCCACAGATAAACTGCTTTAAGAAAAAGATGCTGAATAAAACCCAGATTGTCTTGATTAGTGTGACCAGAACCAGAACCAGAGCCAGTTACCTGGTGCTGCTTGGGTCATGTTGAGTTCGCTGGTGATCAGAATCTCCAGAACCTGAACCAGAGGATCCAGAGCGGAGTCGGACCTGGACAGAACAGAGAGCAGGTGAGACCAGGCGGTACCGTCAGGACCTGCTGGAAGGTTCTGGTACCGACCCAGCGGGCTGCCTGAACAGAAGCGGGCTGAAGTTCTCGGCCAGAACCCGCGGGCTCAGCTGGTTCCTGGAGCCGTGCAGGCAGAGCCGGGCCAGGTGCCGGACCACGCTGAGCAGGGTCAGCCCGAACTGGGCCGGGCAGGCCGGCGAGCTCGCCACTCCCCGCAGAACCTGGGCGCACTCTTCCGGGTCCCGGACCTCTGCGGACAGAACCAGGGAATTTAAAACGGGTCGGAACTTTTCACCAGCGCCTGACTGACAGGAGCGCCAGCCGGCCCGGTTCTGGTTCTACTGACCTTGGACGGCGTGGCTCATGTCGGCCTGCAGCGAGGCGGGCAGGACCGGACCGGGCAGGTCCTGCAGGAACCGGACCACCCCGTCACACAGAGACGGCACGTCCAGCTGCTCCGGCTCTAAAAACAAACGCACTTCAATCAGACGGAACCGAGCGGACCGCAGCCGGGCCGCAGGACGGGTTCTGGCTCCTCACCGGTGTCGGCCAGCTGCCGGGTGTCCAGAACCCCTCCGCTCATGCTGCGGTACAGAACCGGGCTGTCAGAACCTGCAGAGACACACAACATTAATCTGATGACTAGACGCTCAAAGGTCCAGTAGAGACTGGGTTCTGTTGGTTCAGAACCAACAGGGTCCAGTAGAGA
>CAEGAE010018532.1:0-10000 GCA_903067095.1 Girardinus metallicus | reverse complement strand
GCTCCTTCTTGTAGTCGTACAGCGCCCGGTACTGGAAGCCCTCGGAGCTCATCCCGGCGCCGGTCCGATATGGCTTCACAGATCGTAGCAAAAATCAGCTCTGGGTAGAAAACGGTAGAAAAATACGTTCCTGCGACGTCCTGAGAGCTTCTAGAGGGAAGAAGAGAGTAAAGATGGCGTCTCCAGCTGCGCGCGCGTCTCTCCGCTCTCCATGTCATCCCTCCTGCTGCGCCCAGCGCCGCGCCGCCGCACACGCCGCTTCCTGCTGCATCAGCTGGAGGCCGGCCGGGGTCACGCCACACATCTGAGGGGACACGGCTCCACCTGGAGGGCTGGAGGACAAACTGCACGTTACAGGTTAAAGGTCACAGGCTGCTGCAGGTTAGAGGTCACAGTCTGCAGCAGGTTAAAGGTCACAGGCTGCTGCGGGTTAGAGGTCACAGCCCGCTGCGGTTAAAGGTCACAGGCTGCTTCAGTCATCCAATCAGAGCTCTCAGATTCAGCAGACTAATCACTTCCTGTTTGTGTTTTTTGCTGCTGCGGCCTCAGAGTTTCCTCCGGACGTCGATTAGCTGCTCAACTCTTTGAATGATTTATGATTTATGACGTTCTGCTTCCTCTAGATGCATCTCTGACACAAAACACCTGAAGAAGAAGACAGGAAGACCTGCCCCCGTCTGATTGGTTGTTAAGTTTCAGCTGTTTTCCGTCTGAAACGTTCAGCAGACTCTCAACAGTAAAAAAAATATCAGTTTGATAAAAGATAAAACACATAAACTTACAACTTCCTCAAATTTAACACATAAAATTACTTTTCTGTAATTAAAAGCCAGATTGTGGCAGAGATCAGGAAACTGACTGGGTTTCATATTTTCCAGTTGATTTATTAATAATTCACAGTCGTCATTTGTTGAGTCATCACAGCGTCGCTGATAGAAAACATGCAGAAACACGTGAATCACTGGTTTAGAGGAAGAACCGTTATTTTATTTAGGGGAAACGTCTGTGGGGTTCGAATTTACTCCTACAGTTAAAAACATCGACTGACACGTTGGATCTAAACATCTTCATGAAACTTTTAAATATTTACATTATTTTTTAACCTTTCCAGCTGAAAAGATTTTTAACAAATTCAGAAAAATAAAACTTTTCATGACTCAAACAAAATCACCCAGAAATGTATTTCTTTGTTTTTAAATCTTCGTTTTAATCGCTTACTTTGAAAATCAAACATGAATATTTCATTTAAAAATGATCAGAGTAATTACAGATTTTTCCAGCTGTATTCGGCAGGAGCAAACGGGCTGACCTCTGACCTCTGACCCCTGCCTTGTATATTTTCAGGAACTAGAAAGTTTATTTGAGCCATTTAAACATTTAATGAATTATTGTTGTGCAATAAATTTGGAAAATGGAATAAACAGCAGGAAAGAAACCCACTTAAATTTATTTGAATATTTCTAGTTTATCATTTATTTGGTTTGTAGCATTAAACAGCTGCACCTGGACCTTCCTGTGTCCAGGTGAGTCCAGGTGAGTCCAGGTTTCTGATGTAAACGGTGTAAAATGTGCTGCTTACAGCATGTTAATCTTTCATTTTTGTCATTTTTCTTTAAAAAAAATGACAAAAATGAGCAAACCGTCTAATCAACTCTCAACCAAAATCAAGTTTTTCAACTGATTTTGATCAACTTGATTCAAAATGTGTTTAAATAGATAATTAAATCTTTTTAATTAATCAACATTTTGATCAATTAGTTTTAATTACTGGCAACTCAAATATGTTGTCCTTAATATTTATATGGTAATGAAGAGATGAACATGTGACGTATCTATTACAAATAACCGCACAAAAAGTTCCCATTTTAGAGATGGGAACTTTACTCACACAGTATAAAAATACTATAAATGTTCTAATAATAATAAACACCGTTTCAAAAATACATTAACATTTGTTTTGATGGAGCGTAAAAAGACATTTTGAAAAATATTAAAGCAAATTTCTAAAACGATCTTCCGATTAGCTTTTTATTCTACTAAATATGCAACTTATTAACGCAAAACATACATTTATAGGGAAGTTTAGAAAACTGCGTAAAATTATTTATAAAGCAACATTATAAAAACTAATTCAAAATGTTTCTAGCTGATAAAATATTTAGTTTCTGACGAATCTGCGGCGATGAACAGATTCGCCACCGTCTCTAAAGGCACATTTCGGCTTTTTAAAGTCCTTCGCCTAAAAACAAGTTGAAGTTTCTGTTTTCCTGCAGGGCGCCATGATGTTACACTGGATTTAAAAGCTAAAGCTGCTCTATGACGCTGCAGAACCAGGTCAGAACCGGGAACCCGACCAGAACCGCTCCAGGAAACAGGAAACAGCAGCTAACAGAGCTAGCTGAAGGAAAACAGCCCTCACCTTGTTGGTTCTTTAACCTTTTCACCAACCGAACCGTCCAGCAGGCCGAACTGCGAACACCGTCATGGACACCGCTTCCACAGGTTCTCCAGAACCGAAAACAGCCGTTAATGTAGCCAAACTTCTCAGGATGGAGACGCTGGCAGAGCGGAGGACCGTGTCCGTTCAGGTTGTCGACAGCAGACGGGCATCAAGTTCGTGGCTACGCACACTCGCTTCCGGAACAGACTGTCAAAATAAAAGTAGCCAAATAGATCACGTCGTCAAATCCTTTAAAAATATTCATTCCTGGTACGAAACTTGTCGTGTAGCTCATGAAAAATATAATCAGATCACAGATTTCTCATGAAACTTTATGTTTGCTCTTAGAAATTTGAGCAGAACCAAACGAGTCCGTCGAGACCTTCAGAATAAAAGCATGTATGGGCGAGGACGTCAAGAAACTTAAGATCACGATCAAACTGGGTTTTAAGTTAAAATACTACCAGTCATAATTACATATATTTGTTTTTCTACTGTTTATCCAGCATGTGCTGCGAAGAAACGTTACAAGCATTTCTCAGACAGATCACAGCTGGTCAGGGGGGCTGGGCACTGACGTCACATCCGCTAACCTAGATATTAAAGCAGCGTGCAGGGCTGTCAGACAAAGGCGGAGTGGGGGGTTGCTGCGTTCACTGAGCCCAGGCTTTCCACAGCCGCTGCGTGGGCGTGATTTCTGTGTCAGGAAAACTGGGAGACTCCTGCGTCACGTGACTGCAGCTGCGGCTTTTCCAGAACAAACTGTCTGCGCATCATGCGGGGCTGTGCGTGCAGCTTCCGCCTCCAGAGGCTCTTCGTGGAAAAACAAGCTGCTGTATTTATAGCAGAGTCAAAAATGGAACCATTAAGAGCAGTTTATTAATAAATGCAGAAGAAATCATAAGACTCCAACCACACATGAACTCAACTCATTAAGAGTAAAACAGATTCTCTAAAAACATTTAAATATTTATACAGGAGGAAACAAAAGCATCCCGACATGTTTCTGAGATAAAACTGTGTTTTTCTGAGTAAAGCAGTGAAATAAAACTGATCAGAGTTCAGGGATTCATCCAGGTCAAATTCATGGATCCATAAAAATCTCCGCCTTCCCCCCAGTGGGTCAGTCTGCCGGTCCGGTTCACTCACTGAACCGACCAGGACAAGGCAACAGCAATAATCTGGGTTATTGATCCGGCTAACAGCCACATTTTAACCGCATCATTCATTCATCTGTAAATGTCACAGTGAGTCACTTCCTTTCTGCATATGTAACTAGACACGTAGCTCTGGTAGCTCTGATGTTAGTTAGCAAGCTAGCTGTACAAGTTAGCAAGCTAACTGTACAAGTTAGCAAGCTAACTATACAAGTTAGCAAGCTAGCTGTACAAGTTAGCAAGCTAACTGTACAAGTTAGCAAGCTAGCTGTACTTCTACATGTTTAGCAAACAGGCTAAACGTTTATGCTGTTTATCTCGCTACTTAAATATCATGAAGGTTTGGCATTCACAAATGAATGGCTGAATAAATCATTCATTCTAGTTTTCCTTCCCGCCGGGCTAAATAAGCCAAACTGTCGCCGCTGGTTGTTTCCTGTTGGGGTGGTTCTGTCCGGCCGGACCCGGTCTACATGCTGAAGACGTTCCCCAGCCGGTGGACGGCCAGGTGGATCCGACCCGCCAGCCGCAGCTCGTCCTTCAGGCGGCGCCCCACCTGCTCGCAGTGCAGGACGTCGCAGAACACCCAGATCTCCGCCCGCTCCCGCTGGATGTTGGCGTTGCAGGTCGGCAGCCCGGCGCGGCGGCTCAGGCGGCGCCACGCCTGCAGGGACAGACAGACGGAGGAAGACCAGGCTCCTCAGCATCAGGCTCAGAAAATGTTTCCTGGTGACCATCACTGCAGGGAACACGGACGGATCGGATCAAGACCGGTTTTACTTTATTACCTAAAACCGTCCAGCATCACCAGGAACCTCCGTGATCACCTGACGCGGCTCAGGTCAAAGGTTATGTAACCGTAAACAGAGACGCTGAGTGGACGGAAATCTGATCAAAATGAAGAACTCAGCGGAAAAAACTGATAGAGATCCAGAATCCCAGCAGAAACGAACCGGTCACAGTTCTGGTTCTGGTCTGCTGGGTCACAGTTCTGGTTCTGGTCTGCTGGGTCACAGTTCTGGTTCTGGTTCTGATCTGCTGGGTCACAGTTCTGGTTCTGGGTCAGAGTTCTGGTTCTGGTTCTGGGTCAGAGTTCTGGTTCTGGGTCACAGTTCTGGTTCTGGTTCTGGTCTGCTGGGTCACAGTTCTGGTTCTGATCTGCTGGGTCAGAGTTCTGGTTCTGGTTCTGATCTGCTGGGTCACAGTTCTGGTTCTGGTTCTGGGTCACAGTTCTGGTTCTGCTCAGAACATCTGGATGGGTTTGTGTGTTTCCCTCCAGCTGAACTAACAGGAAGTCGGTCCAGTGGAAGCCCCGCCCCCCGCAGCCACTCACCTCCTCCAGGTCGCTGCAGTTCTGCTGGGTGATGACCCACTTGGCGCGCTGGCGCAGGTGGAGCCGGTGGAGGGACACCAGGCGACGGAGACGTGAGGACAGAGACATGCGGCTCTGCAGCTGGTCTCCGCTCTGCCTGGAGACGCTCCAGGACCTCCGGACCGCCGCGACCCCACTTTCCGTCCCTGGACCGGTTCTGGGCGCCACGAGTTGGACACGGCCGGGAGCGTCCTGCGTCCCGTCTGGAGGCCCGGGCTGGTTCTCTGTGGGGGCGCCCCCTGCTGGGCCGATGCGGGGAGGCGGCTTGGCCGGTCTGATGGGCCGGCGGTGGGCGGAGCCGCGGGGGAACCAGGGCCTGAAGGCGGGCGGCGGCCGGAGGGCCGGCGGCTCCAGCAGCCTCTGGGTCTGCTGCAGCAGGGCGGAGAGGTGCAGCGCCGAGCCGGGCCGGTAGTGCAGAACCACACGGTCCATCCAGAGGGTCACAGGACGGACGGGCCGGCGGTCCTCTTCCTCCTCTTCCTCATGTCGGCTCGGACAGCCAGGCTGAGGAAACGCACAACGGTTCACACATAAAACACCAAGTTAGAGGCGGTGTCACATCGTTCATCACGATAAATTTAGCAACATATTAAAATTAATTTAATGATGTTCAAAACACCCAAACTGACCGTTTGTTACTTTAAGTATTTTCTCCACTGTTTACTCAGTAAAAATATCAATAAATGTTTATTAACTTGAAAATGTGATTAAACTGAGTTACTTTGAGCAGCTTAGTGACACCAACTGAACTTCTCTATGTCGTAAAGAAGCGTATTACAGATAGTTATTCAATTCAAAAATATTTTATTTATCCCAAAGGAAAATTAAATGTGATTTTCTAGAGCAGGATCTGTGGGAGTCTGAGCACCTGTCAAACAGCTACCTAAAAATAGTAACGTTTTTATCATTATCAAATTATTACCGTCAAATAAAACTTACTATGAACTCGACTTTTAAAAAGAAGATTTACAAAACATTTTGGCTTCCATTTTATTTTTATTCTGGAGGGCCAGTTTGCTGCTGATGCAGAAATAGAAGCTAAAGGCTACAGACTAAACGGGCCTCACAGCAGCACACTTGTGTTAAAAGTCCTCCACCTTGTGACCGGGGTGGGTAATGTCAAGATGTTATATCGACAGTCAATATTTAAAAATAAAGCTGCATGAGAAAGGTTTTGTAGCACAGATGATCTAAAACGTCAAACGACAAAAAACTGGGATATTGTTGTGAATATAGTGGAATAAAAAAGAAAAAAACAACAACAATAGACCTAAACACACACAGATGATCCTTTCTAGTCTCTGTGGTTACAGCGGCTACAAAACCAGAAGCTAACTGTAACCTTGTTTTGATTCCCATAACACAACATTTCTAATGTTAGAGTAGAACTGACTTTCAGCTGGAAACATTACTAATAACCACGATAACAGTTGTAAAACCAGCAACTCTGAAAGCTAATGTTTGTAGCTTCTTTAGCCGTTAGCTTGCTAGCAGATTATTATTATTACCTCAGGAACAACCTTCATACGAGCCAAACAGTGAACATGAAGCTAAGCTGTTACAGAAACAGAGCAGACATGTTTTATGTTTCATACACACCAGAACAACTTGGACTCTAGACACGAACCGACGCCATCATGGGAGTTGACGTAGCTTCACGGGAAATCTCGCGAGTTTTCCGTATTCCAGCAGCTTCACCGGAAGTCTGCTCATCTCAACGGGGCCGCCATGTTGGGAAGGGCAAAAGAGGCAGGTAAATAACCTACGAGAAGCGGCTAGCTGATTAAAAAAAGAATTTGGTTTTAAATTTCTCGAAGGCATTTTATTAGTTTAACTTTCAATAAAAATCAATAAAATAATTTTAAATATGCTTAGTCTTTTCCAACTATGCTATTTTTAGTAGGTGTAGTATTTGCAACTTATTTTGTAAAATCTCTTGCTATTCGTTTTTTGTTTTTTTTAAACATGAATGCTACCTTTGTATCACTTTGCTGTTGGTACACCTGATGTCTCCACTGATTATCTGTACTCTGTATTCCGGTGTGATTTCTGGACAGCTTGGTTCCAAAAACATGGCAGCAGTTTGTGGAAGCAGCTCAGCCATAGCAGCCACGTGCGCTCTGGTTGGTGTGTTCAGTTAACATTCAAGTTCCAACAATCAGCTGCACCGCTTACCAGTTCCAGTGAAAATGTTCCCAGTCCAATCAGTTACATTCTGGACTGTAGAACAGCGCCGCCCTGGTGGCAGCAGGTTGGTTCTGATTTGTTCTCTTTCTGGTTGAAGCGTTGCCGTTTGGATGTCGATTCCCTCTGGATCTGGATGCTGTGCAGCTGGAAGGATACAGCAAGTCTTCAGTCAGAGGTCTCTCTGGAATCTGCATCACTGACTGTTCCTGGAGGTTTTTCCTCAGTTTAAGCTGAGTACAGCTGATCTACATGAAGCAGCGTCTGTAGTTTGTAGCTACTGCAGGCAGCGGGAGCAGAAGAAGAGACGGAGGCTGCAGTAGTTTGTCAATAGGACATTTTATTTCATACGTCTGTTGTCTTACAGTAATATAGTTGCTGAGATGACCGCCGGCTGCAGCCTGGACACCTAAAACTGACAGCTGGACTACTTGAAGCAAACTTTTTTGTTCCTATATCTTTAAATCTTAAAATGATGTTGCAACAGAAAAAAAGCACATTTGCCATCAGATGTGTGGTGACATCATGTCGGGTTATAGAGAGGTGTAAAAAAAAGAAGAAGAAGAAGAAAAGAAAACCTGCGATGTTGTAAAAGGATCTGAATATGGCACATTTGGTCCACGTCGGTCGTTTTATTATCTTGTTTTTCTCAGACATGTAAGAAAGGAAAAGGAAAAACTAAAATAGATGATAGTTTAGGTGTTTTCTCCCCAGAAGCACAGCATTAATGACAGCATATCGACAACACGGCTGCAGAGGAGGTCGCTTCTCTGTGAGCTTAAAATTTATCAGCCAATCAGGATCTCCCTGGTACAGAAACATCATCATCAGAAATATTAATAACTTCTTTCCATCCAAAATGAGAAGGGGTGGGGGGTGAGAAAGGTGTGTGTGGGGGCGGGGCTGTTTGTGGATGACGGACAGGAAGGGGGCGGGACATTCACAGGAAGTAGTCAGGCGTGCGTCTGGTCACGTGAGGCTCACCGCGGCGAGGGGCGGGGTCAAACTGCAGGCTGAGGAGAAAACAGGAAGTCGCATGAAAAAATACTAAAACATTCAGTTCATTCAAATATGCAAAAAATAAAAGTTAAATAACCCTGAAAATTTATTAGAATAAAAATAAAATAAACATAAAAATTCCTGTCTCAGAGGCAGAATGACTGAATATCAGGCCTGCAGTTGATTATTTTAGTAACTGATTGTTCAGATATGATCAATTTGTTGGATAAAAATAATTGTATGAAATAATGAAATTATGAAATAATCTAATTTCAAACATAAAAATGAATTATAATGCAGATAATAATAATAATAATAATAATAATAATAATAAGTGAACTTCCTGCAGCTCTTCACTTGGTCGACTCACAAAGAGTATTTGAGGGTGTCGTCCAGTTCCATGATGGCCGCCTGGTTGCCACAGCGATAGCAGTAGTTGGGAGCACTGAAGATGGTCACCACGTTCTTGTCGTGGCCCCAGTTGTAGCCCTGATGGACGGAGACGGAGCAGAGTCAGACCCTAAACGCATCGTTCTCAGATCTCTCATGTTCTGTTCCTTTAACTTCAACTCCATGATTTAATCCTCCAACCCAATAAAACGTAACGTCGTTCACAGAACATCTGCTTAACAATATTAAGTAGTGTGGTTGCCGTGGCGACCCGTTACCTCCATGACCAGCTGATGGGCGCGGGACACCAGCGTGAGGCCGTTGGCGTGGTTGAACGTCTCCGAGATGTCCTGGCCGAAGGTGTAGCCGGCGCCGCGGGGGGAGATGCCCCACCCGCCGCGGTCGTCCGGGTCGGACCACAGCAGGTCGCACATGGGGCCCTGAGGGACACCGACAGTTACAGCGGGCAGACAGAGGGCGAGGAGGGCAAACAGGGGGCGCGCGTACCTCATGTGGGACCTCCTGCAGGCGGTCCAGGGCCCGTATGTGGTCCAGAGTGTCGATGGACGGAGACAGGCCTCCATGGAGACAGAAGATCTGGAGCAGACAGGCACACGTTAGCTTTAGGCTAACACCACAGCGCCCCCTGCCGGCGCCCCTCCCCGCCTCGCCGGCGCCCTCACCTGGCCGTCCACCAGCGCGGTGAGCGGCAGGTAGTCGAACAGGTCTGTGAAGTACTTCCAGACGTTGGCGTTGCCGTATTTCCTCAGGCACTCGTCGTAGAAGCCGTAGACCTGTGTGATCTGCCGGGACTCGTGGTTCCCCCGCAGGATGGTGATCCGCTCCGGGAAGCGCACCTGGAGGGCGAGGCCAGCCGGAGGTCAAGGCTCCGTTACAGCCAATCAGGTCAAACACTGAAAAACCTGACTTTGTTCCTACTCAGTGAACCCATCAGAGCTTCAGGCTGTGATTGTGTTCCAGGAAGCAGTCTGGACGACGACTCAGCGATTCTGAGGTCACCAGCAGCTGCTCTTCCTGTCTGACATCACTTCCTATGGACTCTGATCAGGTTACAGGAGCAGCAGTAAAGCTGCAGGACGACCTCTGACCTCTGCTGAGCAGGCGGCGTTACCTTTAACGTGACCAGCAGGGTGACCGTCTCCACAGAGTAGTAGCCTCTGTCCACGTAGTCGCCCATGAACAGGTAGTTTGTGTCGGGAGACTTTCCTCCGATCTTAAACAGCTCCATCAGGTCGTGGAACTGACCGTGAACGTCACCGCACACCGTCACCGGGCATCGCACCTGGAGAGGGAGCAGGGGGGCAGAGTGTTAGAAACCACCTGGGAAACATGGCCGCCTCCCACCGTCAGACACAACCACCTGGGAAACATGGCCGCCTCCCACCGTCAGACACAACCACCTGGGAAACATGGCCGCCTCCCACCGTCAGACACAAC
>CAEGAE010018530.1:0-47024 GCA_903067095.1 Girardinus metallicus | reverse complement strand
TATATATATATATAATTTTTTTTTTTTTTTTAGGAAAGACCCTTTACTTTTATAAAATGCTGCAGCATGAATAAAAAAAACGAGTTTAAAATTTATGCCTCGTGTCAAACCCAGATATTGGGCTGTTCGAGGGAAAAGGTCGGGGTTTTGTTTCTCTGGGTGTCGATAAATAATAGTAATCTTGCTATTTATCCAGAACTCATTTAAACTATGAGTATTTTTTATAAAAAAGATTCCGAAAATTCTCAAAGAAAGGCCTTTGATATAGAGCCCTTACGTTGCAAACAAACATGACATCTTTAGCTGATTATTCCTGGCACATCCAGACCGGAGGCGATGTGGAAAACACGTAGCGAGCTCATTGCATGGGAGCTCCCCCTGATGGCAACAGAGAGGGAGAAAGAGAGAGAGAACAAATGGAAGAACACACACCCACCCACCCACCCCCGCACACACACGCACACACAGCAGAGTGAGAGGTATTACAGTTTGGCTGACACTGCGGGTCTGAACTAAAAGATTTGCTGTGTGAAAGCACCTCTATTGTAGCTCCTGCAGTGACAGTATCTAGCAGGAATGTGAAGCTAACGGATCTTTTTTTTTTGCACACAATAGATACCATCGAGTTCAGCAGGGACACCAGCCTCTGAGTCTGTAGATGATGAATAAAAAGGGAAAAGGAGAACCTGTAAATGGGGAAACCTCCTCTTGTCTGCTAATGTCTTAAACTATGATGTGCATTAGAAGGTTAAACAGTGAGAGAGTGCAGGGGAAAAAAAGCAAGTGATTTATTTCCGAGTCCTGAATTTATGTAGCTCTAAAGTTGCTTGTGGATGCTTTCAAATAAATTCAAGGTTTCTTTGAAGTAGAAAAGAAAGCTTTCTTTTCAATTTACCTTGTATTAAAATCAAGACTGGATGTGGAAATCAAACAGCACCTCTGACTGAAGTCTTAAAAGTGACGGTTGCAACTTTAACTCTTCCATGATGTGCGTTCTGAGAGGAATATTCGCTTTTGTCTTCCCCCCTTTAAATGTTCTAACGCATAAAAATCGATCTGCTCTTTCGGGTGTGTTTGTGTGGTTTTGTGCTGGAGGAGCGGAGGTGGGGGTTCGTTCCAAGGAGTTAGAGAAGGAGGGAAAAAAAAACCAGCTCTCAGCACTGTTTGAACTGGTCTGTTAATCCTCAGTGCTCCTCAGGTGGGCTCGTCCCCATGGAAGCAGAGGGAGCTCTTTGGTGTGTTTAGGGGAAAGAGGTCAATAATCTGCGAGAGCATGGAGGAACGGCGGGCAGTACTGGAACGAAGAATGTGCTTGTGTGTGTGAGTCCTGTCAAAAAAAATAGGCGTTGCTGTGGAGCTGAATCACAATGAAGGCGGATGTGTACGCGATTTGAAACCGGAACACAGCTCTTCAGAAGAAGTACTGAAGGAAAGAAGAGGGGGAAGAAAAAAGAAAAAGAAAATTAGTGAGAAGAAATAGAAGAAGGAAGGATGCAGAGTTTTACAAGGTGTTGGGGAGGGAGGGGGAGTGCTTGAAATGAAAGGGAAAGGTGCAAAGAGTTTTTGATTAGTGTGAGAATAGTAGGAAGGAAAAAAAACATGAAGTACACTGAGTGATTTGGGGAAAGTAAAATGGAGGGAGGGAGCAGAGGAGGAGTCAGGGAAATGTTCTTTGATCTCTGTGTTATTTAAGTGGAAATGGGAAGGAATCACAAAAGTGCGTGTGCGTGTGTGTGTGTTTGGTGTATGCACTGATCCAACAGGCCTTCGTCCTGGTATGTCAAATCCTTGGATGGAGTAAAGAGAAGGAGACTTTAGGGTGTGTGTTCATGTGTGTGTGTGTGTGTGTTGGCGTGCACTGTATGTGTGTGCTGAAGCCAAGGCGGATGTTTTCTGAGCTCAGTGGCCGTGTCGGAGTAAGGACACAGAGAGAGAGGGAGAGGTGAGAGAGAGGGAGAGGTGAGTGTAACGGAGGGGTGTAGAGGAGGGGGAATGAAGACAGGGGGAGAGAAAAAGTGTGTCCCAGGAATTTACAAATGAAAAGAGAAGGTTTTTCTCTTAATGCGATTAAATTTTTCCATTTCACCGCTTCCCCAGCCGACAGATTCAGCTCTGTAGGAGCACAGATCGGCAACGCAATGCTGTCTCTGAGCTGGGGCGGCGGGTTAGTGGATGGGTAGGAAGGCAAGGCTAAACCCAGGGGGTAGTGAAGGAAATACTGGCACTACTTTTTGTAAACCACTTTGGCAGCAGGTCGTCTTGTTAACAGTTGGGCCAATGCACTGATTCAAGCTGAGGATTTAAGCATAAAAATGGACAGAAAGACAAATATGCAGCCAAGATGGGAAAGAATAAACAGATCAACACGGGATAATTCCACTTTTTGTTCATTTACAATAATTTATTTAATTTATTCAATCCGGGGAGAAATATGAAAAGTAAGCCTGTGGATTTTCATTCAGCTTTATTCCCTGGAGCAGAACACACAGTGATGGCAGCACACACACTTTAGCCATTTTAAACACGTTTGTTGTATTTTGACAAGTAAATCATTTTTTACATAAGCATACCGCACAGCAGTATTGTCTCTTTACAGTCCATCCTTTCTTACTCCCATAATTAAAAACTTTTCTCATTTGGTTTTGTAAGAGGTTGGACCAAAGAGCTAATTGTTAGCTAGTTTCTGAATTTTCACAGATCTTAGAGTAGTCACTCTGACATTTATTTTCTTATCAGAGTAAACAAAATCCTAGGATTCAGGCGTATTTAATCATAGCAACTCAAACCAAAAACTTCCTTAGGTCTCAATATTAATCCTCCACATGACTGCTGACACATCACATTCAAGCAGTTTCATGCTAGTACAAATTGCCCAACTTATAACTTTGTTGTCACTTTTTTTTAGCAATATATTGAACAGGTGAATTTTTTAATTTTACCTTAACATTCCAGTCTGTTTCTTTGTGAATTGTTGGAAAGACAGTGTTGATGGACGCTACGGCAAGAAATGAAAGATTTGATGCTAACACTTTAACAATTCTCAAATGGAAAAAAAAATGTAAACACACCTATTGAGAGACTGTACATTTGGAGAATGTTTTGGCCAATGGAGAGAGATCTTAAATATCTAATTCATGTTTAAACCAATCAGCATCAAGGAAAATCTTAATTTTTGAGCCCTGATTTGCTTTGCCTGGAAATAACAGCCTACAGGTCAGCCGTGAAAGAAGTCAGTCCTGAGGAGTCAGTGTTTTAGTTTATTTACTGATTCACCTGAACCAAATGAAAGTTCGTTAGCAGACCTCTGCAGAAATTTGCGATGCTTTTAGGAGATAGTTGGACCTTTTGAATCAGCTGTGTTGTAGCAGAGACGCGTTTAAATCTGGCAGGCCACCAGGACTTGAGTAGAACACCCATGGCCTATGTGATGATTTTTTTATTCATTTATTTTTGCTTTGACTGATGTGGTGAATCATTTTAGTGTTTCCTTACATCACTGCTCAGTTGGGTTGTCACACAGGCTACATTGTTTTTCTTTTTCACTCCCACTGATGGGTGGTAAACACTGCTGGAAAGTGATGTGTGCCACTGGGAGAACTCACTGCACTGGAAACATATTTTCCTGATGAATACACTCTTACTGGCTTGGTGCTGCTCAAATGGGCGCAATCCAACTAGAAAACAAAAGAGTTGATCTACTGAGGTCGTGAGTAAGCAAAATAAAGATTATTTTTTTGGAATAGCTTTGCGGGGCGTGATCAGTGATGCGTTGCATGAAAAGACACATCGACTTGGAGAATTCATAAACTCTTGAAGTATTTCTGTGCTGCCTTCCACATGACCTGTGTCATGCTGACGGCGCGATATAATGCAAACGAATTGTAAAAAAAATTAGTCAAATTTATTCACCAAGTACGAGGAAGACAAAAGACAGGCGAGGTGGAGAGAAATGAGTTTAAGCAACAACCAACCGAGAATTTCAAGAGGCTCCGCTGATTCCAAGGCAGAGTTTTAAAGACGCAGGCGAGCGATCCCCCATCTGTGTGTTTGATGAAGAGGCTCAGCAGCAGCACGTCAAAAGCAGACACGCAAAAAACTTTCTGACAGATGCTGCTCGCTGGCGTCAGTTCTCCTGTAATTTGTTGAAGTGTTCTTGTATTTATGTATGCTGATTGCACGAAACGTTTAAGCGCGGTGCCAGGAGGCTGCCTTTTGTCTCTGTACTTAATTTACAACAAACAATACAGAGATAAGTTTTAGGGCATTTCATTAAAGGCAGCACCAGTGTGCTTGTTACTTTCCTCCGTGGGTGGAACAAAATAACCTTACGCTTCTCTCACGGTGAGTGGCGTGACGCCATTGAAGCACTCTGCAGCACAGCGCGTGTTTGGCCAATTTCCCCTCCCTGTTTGTAGATTTGGCCGTGTTGGCCGTCTCTGTTTTGTTGTCTCACCAGCAGACAACAAAACATTCTTTTATTTGGCTTAAAGCCCTCGAAAGGTCAGACAGAAGTTCATTTAGTCAGCCCTGCATCTGTTACCCTTCCATCTTCAGCAAAAAGGTAGTTATTTCTCAGGAAACCTCTTCTCGCATATGTCGGCCTTCCCATGGTGCACATCCACAATGAAAAAAAACTCAATACTGTCATTACTATCATTCATTGCTGGTGTTCTTTTATAAGTCACTATGTATATCTATAAATAGATTAGACTCGTCGAAAAAAAGAAAAAAGCCATCATCAGGCGAAGTTGGTCAATCTGTTTCTTATGGATTTGGTAAGAAGAAAACTTCATAGTGATGTGTTATTAGATAACAATACAGAAAAACATTTCTCTTTGGGAAAATTTGGTCAGTTGTTGCACCAATCAGGTGAGCTGGCAGGGACGATTGTTATGCTAAGGCTAAAGTGACATCCAACAACTGAACTTTAACTTGGATAAGATGCTTTTCAGACAAGTCCTCAGTAATCCTTGAAGTCCATAAACCAGAAAAAAGGTCCTCTTTTAAAATATCTTTATTTTAAATAGGATAGACTATTCAAAAGTAAGAATTTGAAATGATTTGAAACATGCTATGTGTATACAAATAGACAAAATAAAGACAAAAATGCAGTCAATATTGAAGCTGAAACTAATCGTAAAATGATTCTAATTGTTTCCAAAAAATAAATAAACACTGCATGACAGAGAACCTCTGGCTTGACATTTATCAAACCCTAAAGGTCAACTGGTTGTCACTCTGGAAAGATGCAAATTATTCTGGATGAAACTATATAAAACTAAAAAGGCGAAATGTGACATTCGAAGGCTGAAAGTAAATTTTTTAGTGCCTCCATCACTGTTTGTTTATTGCAATAATAGTGGACTTCAGTGCATGAAGTCCACTATATTAATGTTTTAATATTAAGTACTGTGTGTTGATTTATTCAACCTATTTCAACAATAGTCTTTTGCAAACAAACAAAAAAAAAGTCCAAATGCCACCCGGGATTCTGGCACCATATAAATGCTTTGTTGTGCTTCACTGTTTGGCCCAGAGCGGCCCACAGCCCTATAAACACAAACAGTCAGGTTTACTGCCAGAATGCAGAGTGCCACTCATTCGCCCACACTTTGGCCTTTTGTAGCGTTGCTTTGCAGTCACTTCTGCTCCAAACTTCTGCTGTCTGTGCTGCTCAGCGCCTCTGTGCCAGTTGGATCGCTGACTGGTTCACCACCACAGAGATGCTGAAAATGTAAATACTGTCACCTTGCAGCCACTGGGTCCAGCAAGGCCCCAAACCAGAACCTAACTGTGTCCAAAAGTCTCAGGTGTGCCTGTCTGTCTGGCTTACTGATATATCTAAGTAGAGTTAGATATATCTCTAAGCATATACATAGATATATTTTAGCACACAATTACTAAACACAATTACTACTTATTTTTTTAACTATAATTAAATGTGCAGTCATGTTTTTCAAGCCTTTAGTTTTATTAATTATGATGATATTCTGCTAATCTAATAAGTACGCAACTTTATGATTAGAATACTGTGCCAGACCAATAAAAAACAATGTTTTTAATACAAAAAATGTGGGTTTAATGAAAAGTATGGTTTAATATGCATGAAGGCTGTTGTTTTCAAATCAGAGAATTGTCAGAACACATTTACTAATGTATTGAAAATGACTGCTATGTTCTCAGCAAAATATGTTTTTTTAATGATACACACATTTAGACAGTGAGGCGTTAACACTGTTGCATGCATAATTTGAGCATCTGTCAAATCAGCCTGTTGCAGATTTTCTTTGGACATTTTGAATAAGTTTTCAGGTTAGGCACCCAAGCTCTCCTATGCAAAGAGTATATGTGGAGCGAATGCTACAGCATTTGCTTAATTTCATGCAATATTATGCAAACACCTTGTGTAGGTTGACAAAAATTCTGTTATCTCAGTAGTCAGATGACTAAAGTTGAATTCGAAACTTTCAGCAAGACCTATTACTTGATCAATTTTAGTAGTTATTGTCTTACCACTAGGGGGCACTGTTTAAGCACTGGAGTGTATTTCTCAGTTGCTAATTGGTCTAAATATGAATAGAACAATTTAACAAGATAATGACATCATAGCAAAAAAAAACAACAAAAAAAACAAAAACTGTTACAGTCAAGTCTAGTGACTTCCACACCCTTGATCCCAATACTCATGCACCATTTAAACCAGTAGCAGTTCAAAACCAGCTCCTATACTTAGAGGACATGACTGGATTCAGACATGTTCCACAGAATCTGCATTTTCTCTTGCTTGCAATTTTTAAAAATGTCAGTACTGAGAAACACTGACACCATCTTAACCTTTCGAAAAGAAAAATGTTTTATCAATATCAACACAATTTAATTTTCTTTTATATTTTTCATTTGAAAACATACAATCTTATTTGTCACCAGGCCAAATATGTCATTTCTGCTTTAAAAATTCTGTAGTTTTTATTGCAAAAAGATTTATATTGTCTTTGCTTGTCACGGCTTCGAAATCTTTCACCTTTCCTTTCAGACTTCACAATAAGCTAAGTACTTTGTGGCAAAAATGAAACAAAATGTCCTTGTAAAATAATGTAGTCTTGTCTTTCTTTTCTTCTTCTTCTTGCCAAGGTGTTAAAACAAATGATGATGTTGTTTTCGAAGCGTGGAGCCGAGCTGTCAGCCCGACTTTGAATCTTTGAGTGATTTGTGGAGCTCAGTTGCGTGACACGAGTCATCACCTCCTTGAAGACGAGCCTTCCTTTGCATTGTTGGCGCATGCAGCAAATCATTCCAGACAAAACAAAGGAAACTAACAGTAGCATTCAAATTACAATTCCCACTTTTTACCCCCCACCCCATCTTCTGTTAGTTTCTGGGACCCTGGAGGCTTTTCCATGCTCACTTTGTTGGCATCCTCCACCGTCGGAGTGTAACATCCAGCCATCCAGTAGATGGAAAAGGAAGCCTGTTATCCTGCTTGCCTGCCTGCCAGCTCTCAGCTAGCAGACAGACAGTGGGGAACTGGCTGGCTTCTGGAGCCTAATGGCTCATTCCCTCCTCCCTGGGATTGAAATGGAAAGGAATGTTGTTTACCTCAAACACAGCAGGCCACCACAGAGAAAAAGAGCTCAAAACACTGAATCTCAGGTATGTCAGGTCCGCTTTGGTGAGACACTTAAGGAAGAACACGAAGCAGTCTTATTGTATTTCATTTGTTTGACTATTGTTATGTTAATGATATAACTGATATAAATAAAGAATTATATATATATATATATATATATATACAAATTACATATATATACAAATTAGTAGATAGAACCATGTGCCTTTGGATAATATCCTCTCATCGTCAGTACATCCAATGGGATTAACACAATTTTACAAAATTAACATTAACCTAGCTAGTATATTTAATGTTTTGTGACATCTATGTATACAAAACGACAGCATGTGGTTGATACCTTATGATTTTGTTGTAAATGGCAGCGCAAAGAAATCACAATTTTCTGTTTTGTTTTCTTTTTTGGGAAAATATTGTGGTCCCATGTGACCATTAAACCAAAGTCCAAGGCTTTCCTTTTGTTTCTAACCTTCGTCTGCTGATGTGCTGATTATATGTTATTGGAGGCAAGCAACGTGACCTCACAATCACTGGAAAGTTGGTGGAGGGGCCATCATGGTGCCTCTTGAGGCGTTCCTTGTCCAAAATGTAATTGCAGGAGCCTCCAGTGGCATTGCACACCAACTGAGACGTTGTCAGAAAGACCGCTGATGTCTCTCATTTCAGAGTTTGTCATGTGGAGGGTCCTACTGTATTCACCGGCTGGCCCCGATGCACCACCAAGAGCCCGGATCAAATTTGAAAAGGTTGAGAAGAGATGCGAAGCAGGAGGTCCGTTCATGTCCTTTCAAAGGACATTGAGGGGGCTTTAGTGTGATGATAAATGATGTCAGAGAGGCCAAAGGTCACAATCAGAGAAGGAGGACCATGTGTCAGAGCTGGGTCAAAGACAAAAGCTTTCCAAGTTCATGAGTAACTTTGTTCATAACATTCAATACTTGAGAAAATGTAATTGTTTTGCTCAACGCCCCTCAAATGATACTTAAAAAAAATCCACAGATGGGATAGAAAACTGATTTAATTTGCTTATATTTTATTGTTAAATCATTCATTGATATATTTTAACTATGACTTATCTTTAAAGACCCTTTTATATCAGGAACAGAGGTAAAGTCGCACAATCTGTGTGTGTGAGACCAATTGGTGTTACACGCCTCACCTAAAGGAGGTAAAAGAGAACATAAGCAACATAAATATTTCACAATAGCAAGGCAACAAACAGACATTTGCTGGGTGAATATACAGCTTTAGTAATAATCAAGCAGCTAAATAATTCAGATAAAGTTTATTGGTTTGCATAAAAAAGTTACATTTCCACAGGGCAACACGACAAGCTGGTGAGTTTCTGTGATGCATTGTTGACTTGTTCATAATGACACAGGCTCCATCTCACCCACTGACCACTGGAGATACACACCAGTGCTCCCTGCAACCTGTACCAGGGTTGGAATGAGTCCAGAAAATGTATGCTTTTAAACATTTTTATGTGTGTTGCTGGGACCAGACAGTGCGGCATTTATGTCACTAGCAAATGTAGCTCCCAGCAAGACAGAAAGGGATGTAAAATCAAAGCTAAGGTTAGATCTAATCAAAGAAGTGAGGAAAAAAACAACTATACCAAGGGTGGTAAATTTCTTTGTGGTTTGTTTTTTTTTTGTTGTTGGGCTGATTAAATACCCGGAATGCTCTGAATGAGAGATTTGTTTAGGCATCCGTGATCAGTCTGCAGAAGCTAGATGAAACACAGGACCTATGGGGTGTTTCTAGTCTACTACTGTTTAAAAATGATGCTGCAGAAGCTTCAAAGAACAGCAGGAGTGTTATCTTTAAGACATCTAGGTGTTGGAAAAGAGTCTGATATCTGAAAATAAGCTGAAATGGAGCAGACAATGCAACACTTCTACTGGGGTGGAAATCCTGCCCGAATCTTCTGACCGCTTCAAAGGGCAGCAGCTTGGGAACTGGTAGTCCACTGGATGGATCAGCCAGGCATGCTGAGCTTTTTGCACTGACCTTCAAAACACCTCAGAAATACATAGACAGTCCAGGAAACGGGGAAGCTACAGCTCTCCCACTGCTGATATCTATGAATTTATGACCTTTCTCTGTGCCTTTTCAATAGGTCTGTTTTGCCCTCAGGTCATGAAACCTTTTAGTTTTCAGTGTAGACAGAACACAGTGAGATCATTTATTAAGAGAACCCTCTCCTTCAACTTAAGCACTGCATCCCGCAAGAGGTCAGACATTAAGGTCTCCATAGGGCACCTACAGCTGTGTGGTGGAAGCCTCTCACCGTTATTACATGTCCTTCTGTTGTTGTTGTTTTGTTTTTTTTTTGGCTGTAATCGTTGGCTCTGCTGATTACAGCAACTATCACATGGTCTGTAATAAATGTTAGCATCTTTGCTAAGACCCAGCTCTTTAACAACAGGAGGTGTCTCATTTAGGTGGACGGAAGAAAACCAGGTCAATGCAGTTTAATAAGCTTTGCTCCGCTTGCAGATTTGAAGGTGTTAACGGAGGTTTGTAGCAGAGTTTTCTGTGTTAAAACAGCAAGCAGGTTGAAATGGGCTCTAAATTGGGTTTGGTAGGATGATGCTGTGGTCAGGTAAGCGGCTTCAGTTCAATATCACAGTGTCCTTTTCTGACACAAACTGCTGTTGCTGTGGGATATAAAGGAGAGAAGCAATTTATACACGTTGTGTGCTGGCAGTATGGAGTGCTTGCCTCTCCAAACCTGCGCTACCAACATATAAATCATTACCACCTTTGATATTGCACAGGTTACATTGTAGTGTATCGTATTTACTAAACTATATTGCCAATTGTTTTGACATAGCTTGTGAAGAAATAAGCTTTCATTGTTTAATTAAGTAAAGAATCAAAAGAATCAAAGTGCTTTGTTGTGACAGCCCAAATGAACAGAAGACATGCTTCCATAGGAAATAGCTGACGTTTAAAGAGAAAACTATTTTACTCTTTACAGAGTTTAAAGAGTAAACTTGATTACCAACCTCTGTCACGTTTATTTGCACAGCACATTTCAGCAACAAGGCAGTTTCAAAGTGCTTTACATCATAAAACCATCAAACAGTCAAATTATGAAGCAATATCGTGTAGAATAACTTTCCAGGAATCCTTGATCATGTTACACTATCAAAGTAGATGCTAACTTTGTGGATAGATAGCGGCTAACAGTCAGCTTGACGCAACATTTTTACAGCATTACGTTTTAGGACATGGCAGCCAAAGTCCGAATGCTGATAAAGTGAAATTACTAGATTTTTACAAACTTACAAGGGTTTGCCATGGTGAAGAAAAAAAAACAACATTGTTTTTAGCCTCAAAACAGATTTACAGAGCTAAGATTTTAAAGGTTTGACAGGGAGGGGCGTTAATAAGAGACAGTCACATGAATCCAAGCGCATCAAAGTGTGTAAGAGCGCTATGGTGAGAAGTGTCGCTGTGTGCCTACAGTTCATGGTAACCATGTGAATTGCCTAAATAGTGGAAATAAGCTGGGAAAATTGAGAGTGAATGTCTTGTATGAACTTCTGATTTTGTGCTCGGATGTGCTGAAAGAAGTTTTGGCTGTTCAAATGGCAGCACAGCAATACGCACTGGTTAACTTTTCCTTTTCTACCTGAGTTAAAACACGCCCTGAAAAATACACGAACAGCCGGGCGTCCGCACGTGGCAGCATCACTTGAGTCGCAGTTATCTCTTCTTTGCTATCAACCTGTTTGACCTAGCAGTCGCACGCGCACGCACGCACGCACGCACACACGCATACCTACGCAAACAAAACTCACAAGCAGCAACACACATCAGATGCAAACATGTATTCCCGACAGGAGGCAAAGAGATGAAACAATGGCCTGTCTTACTCTGACTCACACACACACACACCCCTACGCACACCTCTTTTCTTACCCCCTGAAGTGCAGACATTCACACCCCTCTGTGACTCTGACAACACCACACATCTTTTATCACACACTTACACACGCGCAAACACAAGTAACGACCTGTACGCGTGCGTGCGTTTGCGTGTGTGCAAACAGCGTGCACATTCCTGGAGCCGCTGACCCGGGCTCTGTGGGTAACCATGGCGACCACGGTTTCACCATGGAGACGACCATTACTCCCTCCTTTACCCACCCTCCTCCTCCACCCGCGCTCCCTACTCCTCTACCCCACCCTGTTGTTCCTTCTCGGTTTTCTCTCCGTGCTCCAGTGGCACCAGTTGGTTGCCAAAAGGAGAGCCAGGTGGGCTCTTCATCATTCTGAAGAGTCACTTTCGGTCTTCCCCTCTTCCGCGCTTTTTTTTTTTTTTTTTTTTTTGCCCCACCCAACCCTCTCCTTGTTATTTTTGTGTGTGTGTGTGTGTGTGTTATTATTCTACACCTTTTCTCTTTGTTTTTGTTGATTGATTTGATGTGTTAGACAAACTAGCCACAAACTAGTCATTCAACCTCAAGATTATTTTTGTTTGGTTAGCAAAGTCTGATGTTATTTTGTGTAATTCTATTTTTATCTTCTTTGGGGGTTTTTTTACACAAGAATCAACTCGTTCTGTTAGCCAGAACATCCTGTGTGGATGCACCCAGCTTCCAGAGTCATTGTGAAAGAAGTGCACTTCATATCACTAGACTGTTGATTTAAAGACTTTTTAAGTTAATTGCTAAACGAATGATTAAACCCTATTATACCTACTACCATATTTGATTTAAAGTAGTCTGCAAAACTTTTGAGCTACCCATACTTTACTGTCTTTTGAAAGTGACTTTGACCTTTTCAAGCTGACTTAAAGTGGTATGTAAACATATTAGAATGATGTATAAAAGCCTTGATATATAAAAGCTTTGTGTTTGGCGTATTACCCATAGAATACAGTTTAATACCAAGAGCTCCATCTCTAAAAATCTCGAGAAGCACAAAAAGGGAGAAGTTTTTATACTTTTTAAGGATTAGGACAGTCTACCCACATAGCTGTCACCAAGTTAGGCAAGCATAGAAAAACTGGACTGGATAACTGTCAATACTCAAATACAGAAAAGTTAAGAAAATGGTGATTTCTTATTTTCCCCAAAATTCAGCTAAAACTCTGTATGTGGTGCATTGTCTTGTCAGCTGAATGTTTCATTGTTTGGGTCTCACCAAACAGGAATCACACGGGGTTTGCTTCTTACCATATTTACCGAGGCCAAGTTGCTCAGGAAAACTAAAATATGTTGCAAAAATCTTTTAATAATGCAAGTATTTTTATTCTGTTGATGTGTCCTACGAACAATGAGAAACGGTGCTGGAGAAAAGGACCTCTGATACGGTGACAAATATCAGCAACTTTACTAGAGGGCATAGTGGGGATCTCTTATGTTACTATTTTGCCCATCCAGGTCCACCCACACAGCTGTCAGTACCTCTTGAGTCAGTACTTCTTTGCTTCTGCACATTAATGTGACTGATCCGAGTTTTGTGGGATGCAATGTCTGACCTTCACTCAGCAGCTTCAGACAGGATGTCCTGCAGGTCTGTTACAGCGCGCACAGGGCTGGCTGGCTGGCTCACTCTCGTATAGTTATCCTCAGCAAATCTTAAATAAATGGGAAGTAGTAGTAGTCTTTCCTTGGCTGTCCCCCCAAATTGAATTTAGTAAGAGGAGTGATGAACTGCTGCTTTTTTGTGCGTCTGCAGAGGTGAACACCATCTCTCTTCACCTGCTGCTCAGTGCACTTTCAAAAAGTCAATTTTTGTGAAATTTAGAAAGGCAGGTTCGTTTTAAGACTGATGACTGTGGATCTCTGAAATCTTATTAGTGCTGCTGAATGGATTCTGCAGACCTCCGGGTCAAGGAACTCACCACTTATAAAGGAGAGATGAACAACAACCACAAAAAAAAAAACCTAAAATGAAAAATGTTCCCAGTCATTTATAGTGATTCACACACAGACACAGGGTTGTCCTTGTTAAAGTGTAGCTAAGATGTGCTGAAAACCCGTTTCGCCTGCATACCAATCAGCTTTGTGGACACATGCTGGGTTGATATCTACTGACACTGACAGAGCCTTCACACATGTCTGATGGTGTGATGGAGAAATGACACTGAATGTGTCAAAAAATGAACAGGCCTTGTACATATTGGGGGTGAATCAGCAGTTCAAGGCCAGTACGATGTCATGACAACACCACAAGTCTGATTCCACTTCACTTACTTTGTCACATCACATACGTAAACTTACATTTGATTTTATTTCTTACCTTTTTATTATTCCCTCTCCTTGGATTCTTGGTCTTCTGCTGCTTCTACACTGATAGCTATCGTGTGTCGACATTTTTGAAAGTTAGACGATACATCGCAAGTAAAATAAGTTGCAGAGGCCATTAAATGCTGACAGATACTTTGCCAATATGAGAGTACACAATTCAAAAGGAATTTTAGTTTTGCTAGCAACTTAAGAAAATGAATATGGAGTGCAAGAAAAGCAAGAATCTGCAGGGTAGAGATGCACCGGCATTAAAATTTGGGCCAATATTTTTATCCAGTGTTATTAGTGACGTTCTAGCAGATAACTGGTAAGTCCCAATATTCTATGTAGTATATATTTGGATGAAAAAAACTTCTTTTTTGGTGCAGGGAAGTTGCATAGACATTTGGACTACCCATAGTTCAGGATACATAGCTTAATCTTTTTCTAACATTGCTTTTGTATGTGGATCAAAAGAAAAAAAACCTATAAATACACAGCTTTTCAGATCCTGTCAGTGTATTTATCCAATATGTCTGTAACAACACTCAGTAAAGAATGTGACAATATTCTAAGCAGCAGTAGTAATTGTAGTAGTGGCATTTCACACAGTTACTCCCTCCAAGCATTTAGCATAGTAATTACAAACCCGAAGCAGCTGAATTATCATTGTCTTTTGTTCCATGAAGTAATCCCATCTCCCTCCAAATCCATCGCTCGATCACAGAATTAATAATGCAGCCGCTAGATCCTTGCAAGCTTATAATTGTAAATGATGTTCCTGTCATTAGTTTTTCATCGGGTAATTATTGCAGTGCCTCGAAATAAATGCGATAATGTGGTATTGATAATGAAATGGAGCATGTTAAAGAGCTGCGAATCAAAGTCCCATGGAGTTTTCCAACAGTGGTTGTTTCAAGGCATCTTCTCCTAGACACAAAATCCGCCTCATTTTTCACATGAATTATGAGTCTTTTTTTTTTTCTTTGTAGAATTTAACCTTTAGCTGAAAACAACAAGAAACAGAACCACATGCAGATGTACTATATATAGTAAAAATGGAGTGAGGTGACTGGGAACAGCCCACGCAGTCTGTGTTCATATTATTGCAGCGCGATGGCATCATGCACCAACAAAGGTGACACCACAGGTATTTAAGTCTTCCGCTGCTGTTTTTTTTTTTTTCTCCCTCCCTTGGTGTTTCTTTTATCTCCTCACTGCCACTCCTCATCTGCATTCATCTTTCCAGACTGATCACCTGCGCTGCTGCGCTGCTCATCACCTGCTTTTTTCATCTCCTGTCAAATGATCTCTGAGACCGGCTTGATGCCCAGACCAACTGCTTCCTCCCGTCGATCTGTCAGCCTCGCCCTGTTTCGTGTTCGTCCTTTACGCTTGCATACAACCCAAAATCTCATCTCGCTGCGTGGCTTTCTCTTCCTCTGTCAAGAGTTTTTCTTTCCACCCGACCAATCTGGCACTTTTAGTCTCTCCGTCAGAAGTAACAACTTCTTATATTCCAGTGTTTGACTCCTTGTCTAACTCTTTATGCTTTCCACATTTGGTCATTTTGCGACTGCAAAGCGAAGTATATCGTATTGTGGTTTTGACTGTGTCAGACCAATTCAAGGTGTCACATGCTTGGAAAATGAAACAGAAAAATCTGAAATGTGTGTAAATGGCTGCTTTTATTAGCAGAATATATAATATAGTGCAGCCAGTGGCCTTATTAGTAAATACTGAGTGATGAAAACCTCTATAATGTGGCTTAAAAATGGAGTACAGTTTTAAACAAGTAGCAGAATCCAACTTCCGTAGTACCGTTAAACCAAAGTGACCAACACTGAGACAGTTTTAGGCAAAACTAAATGGGAACTAAACAAATTTACTCAAAAAATGTAAAAAAAACAAACAAAGATAGAACACTAAATAATCAGTTTAGGGAGGGTTAGTTGAACTTTAAAATCTACCACAAGCCAGATAGGATCCACAAGAAACTTAAAGTGAACTGTGAGTTGTACATGGCGGACAGCAAGCAGTCACACATCACACCATCCCCGCTGTTAATCACAGCCAGAGCCACCATCTTTGGTTCGCTCTGGGGATGTTTTTCTTTAGCATGAACAAGGAATTTAGTCAGAATTAAAGGGAAGATGAACGTAACAAAACACAGGATAGTCCAGAAACAAACAGGTTTGAGGTTGGGGCCTCAAACCTTCTGAAGGACAGGACAACACCCTCAAACATGCAGCCAGATCAGCTTTAAAAGTTGCTGAAAAGTGGTCTTTTCATTTGTACTTATGCTATTGTGTCTAACTTTTCCCTGCACGACCTTCACCACGTTGTTGCTTGTTATTCTCTCCCTCCCTCTCCTTTCCCTTTAATGTCGGCACCATTTCTTTACCTCTTATCTATCATTTCCTTTTGTCTCTTTCTGATTGTCTTCTGCCATTAGCTCACCGGTCTCTCCCGCCTTCCATCTGTTTTTCTTTCAGGCTCTTTGCCTCTCCTTCATCTTTTCTCTTCCACCGTGTCCCTGTTCTCCTCTCTCCCTCTCCTTCATTGACATTTCTCTGTTTCTCTCTCGCCCAGTGTCTTTGTCTTTCACTCTCTGGGTCTCTCCACCATCTTTGGCTCTCCTTGCCCCCCTCCCCTCCCCCTTCCTACCCTCCATAGCCACCGCCGCCGCTCCACTCCATCACCACCTTGCACACAGCTTTACACAGAGACTTTTCTCATTAATATTCTGCCTGTGTCAGTCTCCTTGGAGTTGTCTGAGGGAATCAAATCCACCTGCAAATTCATCTTTTTATTCTTCTTATTCCCCCTCCAACTCAAGGTCTTATTCGCTCCTTCATTCTTCTTCTCCTTTCTTCTGTGCATTGTGAGCAAAACTAGCAGTCAGAAACATTTTCCATGATTTTATAAATACAGACATAAAAACGGGGCGCACCTTCATCATCAACCTAAAATAGCTCTTTAGAGCTGAATGTCTTCCACTGGAAACTATGTCCCCTAAAATAAAAGTTGAGGATGTAACGTGGAAATGGGAAGTGGCGTGTTATAAATAAAAGGATATTACCAAACAATGACAGAAAACAACTTTCTAGTTACTGCAGTGGATGCGTGAAGCTTTTGTATTTTCTTTCCATTGAGATGTATTGTCAGTCACTGCAGGGAAGCAAAGTAAATAGTAAAGAGGCAACTAATGCATGAGTTTACCGCGAATAGTTTTATTCTCCTGCGAGATAGCATTTCTAAAAAGGCCATGGGAGTATGACTCCGAAAGAGCATGGACTCGTTTATGAGCTTTCAGCTGCTCAGTCTGGGACAATAGCAGGTGATGGTGGAGTGGAAGCCCCCTTTCCAGGCCAAGAATGGCCTTTCTTCTGGAGCTCATTCAGCCACCTGGACAACAAACAGGATGGTTTTGTTCTAAGACGAAAAATAGAAAGTGAACCTTTTTTCATGTGGTCAAAAAAAAAGAAAATGCCAATGAGGTAACATCTATTCTTACTTCTTGTTTTTTTTTTACTTTACTGAATTCTACAAAGTGGGCCATAAGTTTCCATACATAGGAGAATGTATAATGTATTTCTTTTATATTTCAGATACCCAAGAAGATACATTTGACAAAAGAGCAAAGAACTGAAATTGTACTGATGCCTGGATCGGGAAGCAGTCGCATGGTTGCCCGAAACTTCAACAGAAAACGTGGAACGAGCATCACACATGACACTGTGGCAAAACTTATTTGCAAGTTTCAGAAAACTGGAAATGTTGCGGATCAACCACAAAGTGCCCAGAAAAATAAAAACGGTTGTCCAATTTAAAATGTTTATTTTTTCTATGTATGGAAACGTATGGCCCACCCTGTATAAGATTTTATTTATGGATATCAGAGTAAAGGAGATCGCAATCCACACTTTGTATTAAAAACACTGAATATTATGTGTCATTTTCATTCCACTTGGCAAAAATGTGCTATTTCGTGTTGATCTGTCACTTAAAATCATAATCAAATGCGTTGTGGTGTTTGGTAGTAATGTGACAAAATAAATAATAACAAATAATTTTACCTGGCCTTTGTCCCTTCATGCATTTGCAAACTGTAATGTGGCTCATTCTGTTGCTTTTGGAGTTAAGGATTTTTCCTTTAGAGTAGCTCTTCATGTGGGCACAGAACTTGTTTCAAAGTAGCCAGCATCTTCACAAGGGCATTTGTTTTATTTCTGCTCATTTCATACCACAAACCGTTTATTGTGACTGCCTTCTTCCGGAAAGGTCTGATGACTGGCACCTTCAGGAAATTATACCAGAGGACGAACCAGATGCTGATACAAATACAGACGGTGTCAATTTAAGGTCCTAATATTGACACAGTGTTGATGTAAAGATACAGATATAAAGCCTGCTTGTACACTGAGTCGGACCAACTTGGTCAGAAGTAAAAGCAAGTCTTCAGTGTCGCATAAATGACCATCTGATCCAAACATGCCAGGCGTTTAAATCTACTGCATGTAGAATACTGAATCCCCAATTAAATCTGGTATGTTCTTCTCAGTATGTAACAAACAAACACAGGAACAAACCATTAGGAATAAGGTCGAATACTTGTAACGGCACGCTGTTGGTTTTTGTTAACGTCAAGCAGAAGCAGAAGGGTCAGGAGCGTTCATTCAGATTAGTGGGTTAAAATTTAGATCCAGGTGACTGCTGGAGATAAAAGCTGCTTGTATTCACAGAGCTGCCCATATTAAGTAAGAAGTGGAATTAGAGTCACAGCGAAGACATGAAGAGATTTTCACTGAGACATGCGGTTTAACTGCATAAGCAACAGTTTAGCCTCTGATTCCTGTTACTCAGTACAACACTGAACTGCTCCAGTCACTTTGTAGCACACACTGCAGGGGCAGAGTTATCTGTCTGGTCGGGAGTTCAGAGTAAATGGGACCCTACATTACATTATTACGTGACTAAGGCTTGAGGTGGCAGCATCTTGGAGTAGCGCTGTTAAGTTAGTTCAGATTTATCCTTTTTGTTGATGTTTGTAGGTCATTTTTGTCTTTGGATGAGGCGATATACGTTTGGACAGTAATTCCTTCTGGTTTTGAATGCTGCGTGCAGCTGGAAGGATTTTCGCTCTTACTTTTTAGCTTTTGAACTGTTGTTATAATGTGTAACCACAGCAACAAGGTATTGTTTTTACAGCTGGGAGCAGCTAATTAACATCTCCAAAGCTCAAATAATAACTGAAATGCAACCACAAAAGGCTCTATGGATGCAGAGCAAAGAGCAGGGAGAGAGTGAGGAGGTTCAAAACATGTCTTCCATTGGTCAAAATGGGTTTTTTAACCATAAAGTCAGACAGAGATTTAAAGAGAAGTGTTACACGACTAGCAGTTGATATATATATATATATATATATATATATATATATATATATAGTTGCATTTTATATATTCTTGGCTGCAGCTTAGGCAGACTGCCATGGTTTGGTTTGTTTTAAATTGCGCCACACTCTTTAAAATTTTGGAAACTGGATTTAATAGTTCTTTGTGAGATCTTCAAATGTTCTCTAACAAGTTTCTAAAGCCTTTTCATTTTTTCTACTGAGACTGAAATGTTCTCAGGTTGACTGTATTTCTTATAAATAATTTTTTTAGAGTAAAACAGGCACAGTGCATACTCGTGTCACGCTTTCCAGAGTTTTCTTTGTAGAACACTTTTGAAAAAAATCAGTAATTTCTCTTCCATATCATATTTATGCATTTCCTTGTGTTTGTACCATCAGACTACCAAACAGAAATCCTGCAACAGCGAATGAAGAACAGCCTACGCAAAGAACAATTACAGCAGAAACCTGTCTTGGCTTCTTTGTAATAGATCCTGAAGCTCCTTTGAGCTAATTCACACAAGGACGGGTAGCAGAGGTTCCCTGGTTGGAGATGAACTCCACGGACATCAAAGCCGTTTCTACAGCAGCGCCACAAGGAGAGTTTAGAGTCTGGAGTAATTAATGCTGGCACACAGAGACGTCTCTGTCCAAAGCTGCTAGGAGAGAACATGGGCTTTGGTGGAAAAACATATCCCACCTGTGGGGTGGTGCAGTGATTAGTGCTATCACCTCACAGCAAGAAGTTCCCCGCTTCAGACCTCAGCTTCAGGTATTCCTCTGGAGAATTTGCATGTTTCTTTTGTGGCTGTTTGAAACTTTCTTCTTTGCACAATCTAAAATATGAACACTTTTGGTTTGCTTCTACCTTATTAACTAACTTTGCTCTATGCATCAGAGGAAGCAGCTTATAGTTAGGATGGGATGAGATATGAGCAGCCTGATGACTGCTTCTGTCCAGCGTTTAAAAAATATGAACCACAGAGATGCATTTGTTTGTTCTGTATATCACAGTCAGTTAAAGTGAGTTTTATACAGAGAGGCTGCTGAGGTGTTACCTGTTTACATAATTTGTCATCAAAAAGCCCTATTATTATATTGAATGGGAAAAGGTAATGAGTTCATCATGTTTGGTTTATTAAAACTCTATTATGGCTTGTTAAAGAACATTTACTAAATGTAGCATCACATGGATGGCATAATTCATTGTCTTCCATTCGATCCAAATAGTCTCATCTAAGAGTTGCACAAATACCTTTCTTCAAACAAAATGCAGTAACACTACAGGACATGTGTTTTCACAATTAAACCCTACCCTGCTGTTTACTCCATGGCACACCAACCCTAACTCAATCCTACATGCACTCTGGTCTGATACTGAGCAGACATTATGCATGTTTTATATTCACTTTTTTCTGCTGCTCTTGGCAGACCATGTTGCATGCTGGGTGCATGTAATTCCTGGAGGCTTCAGAGATGGTGAAAAATTGTATATTTGGCAATAAAGCTTTGTGATTCTGACTCTGATGTTAATCAGCTTTTTCTTTCTGGTCATGTGCATTGAGTTCAGCTTTGTGGTCGTTCTTGCTGTTACCTGGATGTCATGAAAGGTGTTCCTCAAGACTCTGTGTTAAGGCCAAAATCTTCTATAATTTAAATTCAAAATTTTTGGTCTGATGCATTTCTCCATGTCTTTGCTTTTGACAGATTTATTTACTGCTCTGCAAATATACTTGCCCTGGGATCTGTTGGTTGCATTTGACATTACTCAGTCGCATTTATTCACTTGAAATTGGCACCAAATGCTGAAGAACAACTACGTAAATGAAAATAAATGGTTTGTCAATTTGACAAACTCCAATGGAACCTGTTTTTTTTTTTTTTTTTCTATGAATGTATTTGTATTTAGTTGTGGAGAACAATTCTTATAGGTCATAAACTGAACACTTAAAAACAAATTAATAAAAAGTAGGAAATTTCCTTCAGAAATGTCTTGTGTTTTTTCATTGAAAATAAAACAAAAATAGAAAGCTGGTTGCATTCTTAAATAAATTAACAACAGTTATATTATTTTATTTGAACCCCGCTGTTTGCTCTTTCAAGTCTGTCCACCCAAATAACCATAGTTAAATAATAATAAGACTATAAAACAATATTTTTGGAGCTGCTCTACATTATTTTAGCTGTAACATCAATAAGGTTATTATAATGCTAGAACCTTTTGTCCTTGCCTAGCTGAAGTGGAATATTTTCGTTCACAGATAAATTACTGCTTTGCTGCTGCTGATATTAGGTTCCTATATGTTACTCAAACAGAGCAACTATATTCTCCAATCAAGGCGTTTTATGGCAAACAATGTTCCTTTATACACAAGATTTGGCAAAAATGGCTTTTTCCTGTGAAGCCACTGTCCAACCTAATTAGAGTGGATGATTTTAAGCCCATTTAAGGACAATAACAAGCCTCTCGTGTTGTTATTACCTTTATTACCCTGTGTGTTTCTTAAGAAGGTCTCTCTTGAATGTGATGATGGGTTATCAGGAACTAATGCAGCATGTTAAAACTAGAATTAACTAGACTATCAAGGACTTGCAGGGAATTCTCCAACTCGTACCAAGCCCCACCTTGTCAGGGAAAAAAAAGTTAATATTAGCTAGTCTATCTTGATAAAAAAAAAAAAAGATTTTTCACAAGATTTAATTTAATTTCTCCGTCTGGAGCAGCCTCTTGCTATTTTTTCTGATTACCCCTCCAATTGTCCACAAATAGGAGCTATCTCACATGCGTCTTGGAAATCTGTGATTTTTCTGCTCCGCACGTTGCCAGTATACAGTGAAAAAATCAATATTGAGACATTCATGAAGTCATTAAAGCCTGAGGGCAGCTGCTTAGACACGAGAAGAGTGGCCTTGGACCAGAAGGTTGATGATTTGTTTCCTTGACTTATTTCTTTTTCTAAGAGGGGAGAAAAGCACTTTGTATTGCCTTGTTGCTGAAAATGTGCTATAGAAGTAAAATTACCTTTACCTTTATCTAATGCCCCCAGTTCACAGCAGAAGCTTTTAGCAAAACCACCACACCTCCAAATGCTCAGATGGTATTGCATTCTGCATGTGCATCCTCTTATTTGTCATTATACAGGTACAACAATTATCTGTCTAATTTTGATGATTTCTTTACTTTTCTCTTGTTAATCTGCCAGGGGTTTGTGGAAAGAAAACCCCTTTGAATCTTTGAATCATGATCTCACACTTAACATTTTTGCCTTTTGTCTCCAAGCAGTCACATAATTCAGTGTTATTTTGTTGGCATTTTATTTGCTGGAGGACATTTTTACATTGTTTTCACATTTTTTTGCAAATGAATATTGAAGACAAAATAAGTAAAAGAAAAAATTAAAAAATAACACAACTTTCCATTTGTTTAAAAATTGATTTTCTTGTTGACAGATTTGTTACTACAATGTGTGAAGCAGAAGCTAGAAGAGAAGGAAATTAGTATGAAGAGGCTGATTCCTGTTTGAATTCAGAGCTGAGACGTTTGAGGGAAAAAAAAAAGAGGCACTCACATTTGGAGCAGTCTTACTTCATCAGAAAAAATGGTCTATTGTTGTATAAAAAGACCTTTCGCCAAGCTAGAACAGAGTATTTGTCATCGTTAATCAAGGTGAACAAGAACAATCTTTCTTTAAATGCATTAGCCGAACTTACACAGAGCCGCAGCTCTGTTGAGCTGCGGTTCGCTCATCACTCAGCACCGATGACCTCATGGGATTCTTTAGAAATAAAACAAATCCTTTAAAAAGTAAAACCGTCGGCATCCTCACAAACATGATTACTATATCTTTAGTAAATGAGGCTGTATTAGAAAAAAAGAAACTGTGTTTAGGGCTTATGCAGTGTTGGCTTTCTGACACACAAACTGCTTTACATGTATGCTGGAAAGTTCACTTTGGTCTCGTCTGACCTGAGCCCCTTCTTCCTACAACCATTACTTTCTTCTTGCTTGGAGGCCAGGTGTGTGGAGTTCACTGATAATAGTTGTCCTCTTAACAAATTGTCTCATCTGAGCTGTGAACAACTGCACCTCCTCTCAAGTTGCCGAGTGACTCTTCGCTCCTTCTCTGATAAATCCAATACTTGGCCAGTCTTTAAATTCATAAGATTCCAATGTCTTAGTGGGTTTACAGATCCATTTATGGATTCAACATTTGTTTGTAGGCTAAACATGCAATAAAATTCTCATAATCTTTAACCTTGACCGTGTTGTGTGTTCCTTGGTTGTCTATATAAAACCCCTATGGCGTTCACAGGACAGCCACATTTACACTGAAATTAAATTGCATGTACATAAAATCGATTTACTAATCCATTGACTTCTGAAAGCAGCTTTTTTTAATTGGATTTTCTCCAGGGTAGAGGAGAATTATATCATATTAATAAGCTACCTCTACTGAACTAACATTGTGAAATAAAACTATTTTTGTAGATATTTTTACCTTTCCTTGAATAACATTATTTTGAAGTAAATCTACTCTTACTTGAATGCAATATTTGGTTATTCTATCCACTTTAGTCGCTTCTGAGTCAAGAAGAAGCACCAAGCAAGCATCAGACGGAGACAGACGCCCACACAGACGTATGGCACAGGGAGACATCTTGTGTCTGCACAAGCTGCTTGGTTTTAATGATATTTTCTGTCTGCAGAGCTTTCTGTGCCATTTGGACAGCAAGTGAATATGGCGTATACAGTTGATCTCATTACTCAAAGCAGGATATATGTTACCTACTGTTAACCTTTGAATGTATGAGTTTTGATTTTAAACCCATTTCTCTCAAAGGAGAATCTTGTTGATCTTCCCAGTAAGGTTTGTCTGTCTTTAGATGTTGGTTTCTGATACTTTTTGTTGAAAAAACAAAAAATGGTAAAGTTTTTTTGCAGGTGTTTTTCTGCCCTAATTTGATCATTTGCAAAGATGTTATTCACACTGATTCACTTTTTTTATCTTATTATTAGGAAATAATACAAAATGAGATTTTATAAGTTTGACTGTCAGATAACGTCATTTCTGAAAAATTGTGGCTCAAGTAATACTTGCCTTGTCTTTTAACCAAATAATTGTTGGTACTTTGTTGATGACTTCTCTTGGCATGGAAAATCTTTGACTAGTCCACCGAACTGTCCAACTGGGGTAAAAGAGTAAAAATGCTTTTATACAATATTTAATAAAATAGGTACCATATTTTTAAAATCCTTTATCATTTGTTCTTCACTGTTTATGCACCACTATCACAGTAAATCCCAATACAATAGCTTAAAATGTTCAGTTGTACAATCACAAAATGTGAAAAAATAAATAAAAAATATTCAGGCATTCGGGCACGGCATATTCTCTCAAGCAGGATGAAAAGAAATGCTTGAGTATGAAAATCTTTGCTTCCTATCTGAGCAGGTGTTTATCAGGACCTGGACTCCGTCTGTCTCTCTAACCGTCCCTGCTTTGGCTCTGCAGCACGGCGCTTCAATCAAAACAGGATGCAAAACAGAAGCCATTTTCCCATTGTGTGGATGTTCCAGGATGGCAGGAGATCTCTATGAATATGACCTGAAATTGCACGCCGCTGGTGAGTAAATTTAGCCGGCCGAGAGCAGACTGCGCTCCATCGTTCCACCGCTTCCTCCCTCCTCCTCCTCCTCCCTCTCCTCTCTGTCTTTCTGACAGGCCAGTGAGTCTCCTGGTGAGAGCTGACCTTTCTCCTGAAGGAGAGACGGAGCGAGAGGCGGCAAATGAAGCGAGAGGAGGAGTGATGGGGCTAAATGAGTGAATGATAATTCACTGGGATCGACAGATAATTGTAGGAGAGAGATGCATGATGTCGGGATGGGCGGTGAAGTGAATGAGAGACGTGGTAATGTGTTTGCCTGTGTTGAGCATCACACTTGGTAAAATTTGAAGAAAAGGAGGAGTGTGTGTTTGCGTAGGCGTGTGTGTGTGTGTGTGGAGAGGGGCTGCCATATGCTCATTGTAGAGTGTGTGTGGGGTGAACTGATGGTAAATAGAGACATTTGGAGCGTTTGTCTTGGCATCACACTGGGAGAAGCTGTCTGCTTCTGTGCATTATGACATCAATGGTTTACCCTCAAAAAAATTACACACACACACACACACACGCACCCCAACACAACAGTGAGTACAGCTGGTTAATACACAGTTGCTGCTTGGGTACACCCAAAGCATGCATTTACATGAAAATGCACACATGATTGCAAGCTGCAGGTGTATGGCACTTAGAAACGCATGCACACTTCTTGCTGCAGTCCTCGGTATACACACACACACACACACATCGTCAAATGCAAACGCACTCAAGTGGAGCGAAAAGAAAACCTGTTAACACTCTCAGAGGGAAACGTGCTAGACGCTGAAGTACTTGGGAACAAATTGTAGAGTGGTTACACAGAACTATGCATGTTTAAAATTCTGTGCGGGAGATTTTAACCTGAATTCATACTGACCCTCGGGGACTTAAAAACAAGGAGCAAAAGAGGAAGAAGTGATAAAAACCAAAAGCTGGAGATGGTTTAGCGATAAAAAAAATATTTTTACTGCAGATTAATAATATCTGGAGCTTATATTTGAGAAGTAAGTGAAATAACACAAGACCAGAGAGGAGCACTCTATTGAGTTCATCCCATGGTTCTTTGAGAACCAACTTACTGGTCCTAAGATACTATTTTCAGTCTTTAGAACTGTTACCTTTGTTAGCTAAGCTAAAAAAATGGGGTAAATGAGCCTCAAAAGACCAAATCTTTAACTGTTCTCTTCATAAAGTTTAGCAGTATCTATTTTACCCGTTTCATCTGAGGGATGGGCAATTTTCATATCGTTTATTGTGATAAATTTCTTATCATGATGAGAATTTTGATTTATCAATGTGACAATAAATTCTGATTAATGATATTTAAAAAGAAAGAAAACAGTCTGTATTGTTAGTTTTACTATTTTCTCCGCTGATTGTTCATGGGGTATATCAAACAATATCAATAAATTTGAAAATATGATTAAATGCAGTTACTATGTGTCGTTTAGTGATACAAATCACACTTCTTTATATGGCTGGTGTCGTAAAGATTAATTTTCTTGTTTTTCCAAGAGCAGAATTTGTGTTTGTGTGGCTGTGATTGTTGAGTGATGCAGTCAGTCATACGGTTACCTAAAAAAGAATAGCTCTTACAGTCAGTTTTATTGTAAAACTGACTGTAAGTACCACAAAACATTGCAATAAAACTTTAAGTCCGTATCGCCCACCACTAGTTCATCCCACGAGTTTAGAAGTCTGAATGATTTCAATCTGAGTCTGTTTGAATTGTTGCCTCAATTTTCTGTTCTCATCTAATACGATATTCACCTGTAGCTGCTGTTGCCCTTTCCGTAACATCAAATCCATTCTCCTCTGACCTCTGTCATCAACAAGGCATTTCCACTACCGCTCGCTGGACAGCGTCTCTTTTTCGGAGCAGTCTTTGCAAACCACAGAGATGTCTGTGCCTGAATAATCCCAGCAGGTCAGATGAATCTGAAATCAGCAGACCAGCCCGTTTGACAGCAACAGCCATGCCACGTTGAAAGGAGTTACATGAACTCCTTTTCTTCCAACTCTGATGCTCGGTTTTAACGTCTGCAAGTTGTCCTCCCATGTCTTAGATCTGTGTTGAGCTGTAGCAGTGTGACCTGGAAAGGTCTGAAAGACCTTCAGAGAGCCAAGCACACTACTTTCTAACTCCTGCAGACATAAAAGTAAGGAAAGATTTCAGAAAAGTACTTTACTCAGTTTTTCATCAGTCTGTCTCTCTGCTGCCTTATAAAGTCTAAGCTCGTTAATCAACCTCTCACTTTTTTGTTTAAATTCTAAAGATTAAACCAAAAAAGGTCGGAAAGATTTGTGTGGTCTATCATATCCAAGACGCCAACACTTATCAAGCCCTCGTACGCAGATGCTAACCTTTTTTATTCTGTTTTAGAGGCTGCAGACACTTTAAACCATTATTTTATCCAACGTGAAGTTTGTATGCATGAAACGCAGAGTCATCACTTTATTCCATTTCTTGGTAAAAGACTGCACTGGCTGTAGGCTAACAAAGTTGAGAGGATTAATGCAGTCCTTTGCAATAAAGATTCAAAGTTCAGCACCTCTAGCCCGAGGGCAGTTCTCTCATTTGCAAGAATGTTTTATACATAATATGGAGGTCTGGCAAAGACAAAATCAACCTAATTGTCATCCCAATGGTCACATTCCATGAAAAGGATGCAGACGTTCAGCAGGGGCAGGTTTTAATAAGCCGTCTTTGGAGTTCGAGCAGGCAGTTAACTGGTTATATTGAGGCAACTGCAGGGTTTGGGTGTAATGGCTCTGCGTTATCCGGTTGCTGTTAGCGTTTCTTTTTTTTTTCTTTTTTTTTTGGCTGGTGAAGTAAATGTAAGCTATTATAATGAGCTCCAGACACAAAGGTGTGTGCTGTAGTGTATCTATGCTTGAGACTCTTCTTTGAAATAAGAAAGGAAGTGGTTTTTGAGCAGACCGGCTGACAACAGTTGGTTTTGGAGCCTTCCTCACCATTTAAAGGATTTGTGTGGGTGCATTTTGGGTAATTGGAGGACAAAAAAAAAAACACTGTGACAGGCAAGATTCTAACAATTGGTTAATACTGTGAACATACAGCAAATGGCAAAAAATTTCCTGCACTTAGGCTTTTTATCTGCACTAAACAATATAAAATGTGATAAAAGCTTAACTGCTCTTATGACATTCTATACTTTTCTGTGTCGAGTTTCTTTAAAACCGAGTTGAAAGGTTTAAGAAACATATTTGTAAAAACACAAGAGAGTTTTTTGTTAGCTTTTTAATTTTAGGATTGTACAGATACAAATTATTGGGCAAACCTGGACTGAAATATCCCAGCCTGATGATTTAAATTCTGCTTTGCTGCTCTACCCTGGATGACTTGCCATAAGCTGATGAAACCATGAATTCTGCTCTCTAGCAGAAAATGTCCAGCTGGCAGCTTGTGACCTTAAACTCAAGCACACTTGAGCCATACTGCAGGCCGACGATCCAGAGCACGCCACCGAGTCCTCGCTTGAACGTCTCAAAACTGGAGAGCAAATAAATAAAATTTGACATGGGGTATTGTATAAAATTGACTTTTCTGAGCTTCATATCGTAACGTACGTGTATTCATCTCCTGAAGATGAATACACGTAGAAGAAAATACAAAATATGTTACAGGTAGAAGTGTTTCCACTGGGAAGATGTACAGCTCCTGATTTCTATTACTATATCCCTGTTGTCTTCTCTACCTGTTGGTATGGCACATTGGATGCATTGCGGCAGTCACTCACTGAATCAGAGGTAGACAAAGTGAATAAATCACAGCCTCTTGTCTGAAAATATCTCCTGGTGTGCTGTAAACATCTTAAGCTGATGATATCTAACAGAATAAAAGAGACTGAAGGAAGGTTTTTTCCCCTGATAATCCTCGGGTGAAGTCGTGTTTCCTAATACTATCCATCACCTCACTCCGTAGATGTGTGTGAAACAGATTGTGTGAGATACTGCGAGTGTGTGGGGGGGGGACATAGAGCTGAATCGCAGAGATAGAGGAGAGAGGAAGAAAGACGGAGAGAAAGAAAGAGAAAGTGAATCATTCCCCTGAACAGACCACCTCGACAACGTGATATCAGATGCATTATTTGATGATTGGATCGCTGGCTACAAAAGCTGATAGATCTCCGCCTGAAATTGATTTCTGTCTGGATGTGACTCACACATACACACGCACGCACACCCCCACACACACTGAGGCAGTGAAACAGAAAGCCAGGAGAAACTAATTACCAGTTCACAGAGAGCCTGAATCTGAGTGAAAACACCTGAAGGACTGGCGGGCCGGCAACTAGAGACAAAATAAATTGGGAAATTAATGTTCTATTATTGGAGCCGGGATGTGTGTAGGCCGGTGGTTTCTCTCAGATGGATGGTTTGATCACCTCCAGGGTTGCTTTCGGTCATTTCGGGAGCAGTTTCTATTGAACGACGAGGCACAGTGCCAGTCAAACTTCAAATGTCTGTTTATTAAAGTGTAAACGGCAGCAATCAAATGATTTTACCATTGCTTCTGGCTTGTTTAGGATTTCATTCATTTTAAAGAGCACTGTACCTTCAGCCCGGACATTTCAGTGGTCATCAGGCTGTGCACAGAAATGCTACATTCACCTTTCAACGCCAGACGTATCACTTTCAAAATCTAAGTATTTGTAATACTTCTACCTTCTTAACAAAGGTAGCACTGTCTCCTCAAGTCTGCTGTATTAAACAAACATTTTGCACTTACTTTTTCACAGTTTATCAGCGCATAATTAAAAAGTCTTTAATTTACGTATCTAAAAAATAAGGCCTTAAAATGTCTCAGATTCATTAAGAAAAAGCAAGTTGACCTTATAGTCACAGATCTTAACTTTTGCTGTGGCAGGACTATTTAATCTTGTACATTCTAGTTTATTTTTCTGGCAGGATTAACTACAATTGAAAAGATAATAGACAAAGTAAAATTATGAAAATCTTAATCTTGTGGACACTATCTCTTCCTATAATTCAAACTCTGTTGGTGGTTTTAGGTTGTGGGGCATGCTAATGATTTATAAGGTTTTACAAAAAAAAAGTAAGAAAAACAAACAAATTTTAGAAATTACCACTAACTGACAGGAAAATGAGGCAGAGGTTCAGATTTTCTTCACAATAACAACTTGCTATGCCATCTAATGCCACAAAATATAAACCACAACTGTCCTGATGTGCAGTAAACAGACATTTTTGAGGTTTTTGATAACAATTATGAATCCATTTTCTGTCTGGTAGGTGTTTTTCTCAGCCTAGTGACAGAGGAAAAGCTGTTCAGTAACCATTAAATTGGATTAACTTCTAGAAGGCTTTTTTTTTTTTTTTTTTTTACATCCAGGTGCAAATCTTTCAGGTAGGAAATACAAATTTAATTGAAGTTAGAATTTGATTCAAAGTTTTATTCTGACAGGTAAATTACTTGGCAAGCCTTTACTCAGATGTTTAAACAGAAGCTATAATTTTAGTTCAATAAAGACAACAGAACCTGTTTTCGCTTTCAAGAGTAATTTTTAAAAAATGTTCCAAAGGTTTAGCAAGAAAACATGCAAACTTACCACAACTGTAGACATTTTATGTACTTTCAGCTCCAAACCATGCCACTCAGGCATATAATGGTTTGCAATTTGATAAATATGGCAACAATTGCTCATTGCTTATTAAGGGAGCGGAGGGAAATGGGAGACACTGGAACGTCATCGTTTTTGAAAAAATTAAATCTTTATCCACACTTTGCGACATCCCTTACAATTTCTAGAAAGTATTTTTAGCCAAAAAGGAAAACAGCTACTCACTTAATTTCGTTCACATCTAAAATCAGAACAACCATTAAAAAGTAAAAAAACAAAAAAACACTGGAGCTATTGACAAACGAGGCTGGACGACGACATGGGTTTATCTTGCTACCAATTCACAACAAGCAAAAGAGGGAAGTACCAAAAGCTCACCATTAGAGAACTACTGTAAATGATGGTCTCTCTGTGCTGCCAAGTTTCAAAAACATTTACCTACCATTACACATAAACGTGGAGTTTTCTGAACTCAGGCAGAAAACTTGATTTTATCAAGTTTTGTTTTTACCACAAAGAAAAAAAAATGAACAAAATGTCCATTTTTCTTGATGTTGAGTGTGGTGTAGGGTTCATGATGCTGTGGGCTCGTTCCTGCTCAAACGGACCTGGGAACCTTTTTGGAGAGCATGGAATCACGGACTCAATGATATACCAGTTGATTAAAAATAAACATTAAGTAAAGTGGAAGTTAGTTGCAAACTGTAAATGGGCTATTGACTGGAAAATGATTCAGAACATGTGGCCAAGTCAACCCTAAAAGGTTCATAACACAGAAAATCAACCCTCTTCCATGGTTTTTAGTCAGTCCTTGACACTAAATCCTTCAGAAAAAAAGTGATAAAGTAGGAAACACAGAGGATGACACAGGAGGATGTAGAGAGGAACATCCAAAAACTCCTCACTGTAAGTGCTGTTATCCTGACAAACCAGGTTTATTCAGAGGATCGCCTGGTCACCTAAAGGTCTGTACTTACAGAATTATGAATAACAGTATATTTCACCATCATTTGAACAGTTGAACCCAGATGGAATAATTAAATGAATGATGACTGGTTGGTAGAAAGGAACTCTTGCTGAGTTTTCTGTCTTTAATAGACAAAAGATAGGAAACTGTTTTAACCTGCATCTTGACAATTCAGGTGAATAAACACATTTATAGCACATGGACGGATACCCTGCAAAAGTTGCACTCTATATAGAGATAAATATCAGACAGCACAGACATTAAGAGGCTGATATAGGAAAATGTCCAATCTGTCAAGAAGGCAATTAACGATCTTTAGGTTCCCTCTCTGCAACATTTCAGGTCCTGGCCATGTAGGATAGTAACATTAGTGGTAATGGTGATGCAGCTGTATCACCCTGTGTGTGTGCGTGTGTGTGTGATAGGTCGGGTTGGGGGCTACCGCTCTGTCAGAACTCTTCTGTCACACTCGGTAATGATCAAAGCTCTCCCAGGGACCCCCTACCATACAACCAGTCAACTGGACAGAAATTGCTCAGCCATGCAGCCCCCACACTCCACACGCCTCATACAGGAACCCTCACGCACACACGCACACACGCACACACACACATATATATATATGAATACAGATACATTTTACTGCACATTACTCTCTCCTCTTCTACTTTTTGTCATTTTCTGGTTTTCTGGTTTACATCACTCTGAGCATCCGTCTGCTGTCTCAGCTTCTCCAGTCTCAAGCTTTGTCTTTAATGTATCATCACTCGTCTTCCTCTCCTCTCCAGTTGACTGGTTTTTTGTAGACTCTTATACACAGTCTTGCTTTTAATTTATTCCTACTTCGCTTGGTTTGTTGTGAGACTCTGAGACTTTTCGTTCAGGCTGTTTGCTTTTTGTATTTGCCAACATTCAGAGCTTCAGTCTCTCAAAATGCACTTTTTAATCCAAGTGACTCTGCAATAGAAGTGGCTTTTCTTTTCTTGCAGTAAAACTTTGTCTATTAAAAATTATTCTGCTTTCTTCCAACCTTCTTTTACACATGAAAACATTTACATACACTGTATTAAAAAAAATTATCTGTTTTTTTTTTAGTTTTTTTTTTTTTCACTGTCTGACTTTAGATCACATTGATATTTCTTGTTTTAAGTCAGTTAAGATGACCAAAATGATTGATATCTGCTAAACTCCAAAAACGTGAGTTTATCCAAACTTTAGGGGCTCGGAGAATTACTTACTGCAAGTTGCTCAAACCCTCCAGAATCCCTCTTGAAAACATAAATTACGACACATCTGTTTTAGCCATTTGATTTTTTATTAAAGGGTCATTTGTAATGCAAATATACATCAAATGAAGTGGCTTGATATGCATATATTTGAGTAGCTCTCACAAAAGACTGATCTCCCATAGAAAGTTTGTGGGTGGGAGTTGAAAATATGTTTGTCAGAAACCTGGCTCGGTCACACCAGTTCTGTGTGGAGGAATCTGTGCACATTCCAAACGAGCATTTTGACTTCAAAATTGATTTCGGAAGTGGCGGGTGGAAAAAATTGTGTGTAAGGATTTTAGCCATCCAGGTTCTGATGATCAGAGCATCTCTAATACAGCAGCTCTCGTGGGTTGTTGCTGCTCTGCAGCGGTCAGTATTGATCAAGATGATTAGTCTAAGAAGGGAACAGTGAGAGATTCACATGCAGCACTGGTACACAAGGGGAGTATAAAGCAGGAAGGTGATCCAACAGACGGACTACTGCTGCTCAAATTGGCAATAGTGGTGCGCTATGGGCAGACGCAGGGTGACGTATGGGGAAATATTCTCTTGGAAACACTGGATCTTATCATCAGTTTTGACATTTATCACTTACCTCAGCATTATTGCAGGCCATATACACCACATCATAAAAACTTTTGTTTTCCTTTTTTTTTTTTTTTTTTTTACTGACATTCATGGTGTCATTCAGCAACAGACAGATTATTCCCCATAAGAGTGAAAATGGTCCAGCTATGGTTTGGGGAGCAAAACAAAGAAAGTTTGAGGTGTTAGCTTGGCCTCCAAATTCCTCAGATCTCAAACCAATCGAGCTTCTGTGGGATGTGCTGGAAAAACAAGGAGGCCACTCCTCACAAATGACTGGACTTAAAGGATGTGCTGCTATCGGCTCAGTGCCAGATACCAGAGCTCACCTCCAGGGTTCTAGTGAAGTCTGTTCCTCTATGGGTCAAAGCGGTTTTGATTGCAATAGCAAAAGTAAGGATGATAATGCATGTGAGGAAATTTGATAACTGAGACTGACGAGAGCAAAAGTTGAAGATATGCTACTAAGTTGAACATTTGGCATGGCTGATTTTAAAATGTTTTTATTACTTGCTTTTTGCTTGTTTTTCTTCTTTCAATTACGACAGTCAGCAGACATTTTCTTTTTCTTTTTTTTTTTTTGCTGATTGTTTTGTGCCTTTAGCTTACTGACCATCTGTGGTTTACTGTTAGCTGGTTATTTAATCTTCAGAAATCTCAATGTCCAGATGGTCCATAAAGTATTTACAGATCTCCCTTTTACCGTGGAAATAGTGCAGTTCTATATATATATATATATATATATATATATATATAATTTTTTTTTACTCCTTGAACCTGCAACTGAGCCAGAATCCCTTCAGTCATTTTTCTGTATTTAACCTTTTTCTCTCCTTAACACCTCGCACTGATTCATGTTACATCTCTGTCGCTTCCAGGAGGGACCCTGGCATTCTACCTCCCTTACATCCTCATCCCCTCTTCCGGCCCGGTGACAGACCACAGAGCATAGCGGCAGGAAGTGGAGCAGAGAGACGACGGCGCGCAGCGTGTGACTGGTATTAAACGCGTACAGCACACACGCTTCTGCAGCAATACAACAAAACCATCAGGAAGCTCCGTTTGTTTTATAACTTGTCGTCCCCTGAGAGGCTTTTACTCACCCCTGATTATTCCACACATATCTCAGGCCTACAAGGCTGCCGTGGTAAAGTCTGCTCATATTTTTAGCATTTGATTTCACTGCTTCCTGTCTGCATCAATCAAACCACAGTGTGCAGTCGGAGCGCTGTTGTGCCTTCACATTTTGATGAGCAGCATGAAATTGACTGGGAAGGAGTGCGTCTCCCATGAAAATGAACAACTGGTCCACAGTCGGACTCTAACTTTCATAAAAGAGACTTTTCCGTCAAACCCTTTCCGTAAAACCTGTTTGCAGTTCTTGAATGTCCTGTCAACGATTATTTCCATGAGATCTGAAACTGCGTATGCAGTTTCTGCTTTTAGCTCATAGATGAAATGCACAGCGCAGTGTATTTTATTTGACCAACACAAAGCAGTGCTTTGTTGTAAAGGGTAAAGAAAAATTATACGTGATGTTTGAAATTTTTACAAATAAAATGTGTACATCCTCTAAGTCTAATAGAACCATCTTCCCATCCTATTGTGTGTTGAGGCTGATGTGTAGTCTTTCCTCTCTATGTAAAGATTTGTGCATGGAGGCCAGAAAGTCCTATTTTGATCTCTATCGACCAGAGCTCCTTCTTTCACACATTTTCTATGCAAGTAAACAGGAGTTTCTATGGTTATTGTTTAATAAATCTACCTGCCAATCAATAATAAAAGTCGTATTTAGAGAGTGTGCATCAATCTGCTTGATATTCTTGCTATTTGTTGATAGATGATCCCACTGTGGTTCTCTCCGTCTTCTTCAATGTCATCATTGACCTCTTGACTGCTTCTCCGATTATTGTGCTTCAGTTTCAATTTAGATTTTCACAAAGTCTTACACTTCTAATTAAGTAGAAAAGTTCATTTGGTTCTGAATTTTGTGCCACTTTAGTTTTGTTTCAGTAGGGACTTTCGTTTTAAAATCACCAACATCTGTTGGTGATTTTTTTTCATATTGTGTTTTTGTGTTGATTATGTCCATTTTTTCTGTTTGATTCTTATTTTGTAGCTTTTTCTCACCTGCATCCACTAATCACTTACCTGCTCCTAATTCAAGCAATCTTTCCCTCTGAAGGTATTTGACACCTTTGTTTCCAATCAGCCATTATCAGATCCACCTCTTGCTCCTGGTCACAGTTTGTTTCCTTTGTGTGTCCTGTACTGTTTGGCATGTCTATTTTTATTTCACAGCTTGCATTTGTCCTCTGGAAGCATTTTGGACCTCATTACAAGCTTATTGTACCTCAACCATCAGGCTGTATATACCTCCTGCCTGCAGTTTGGGTGCAGGCAGGCACACAGCTTATCATGACAGAAAAACCAACTAAAAACAAACATCAGAGCTGGAGCTGTACAATGCACAGAGTCACAGTCATTATAATCTCAGATGATGGCTTAGATGCAATATTTAGAGTATAGGCCTAATACAAGTCATGTAAATAATGATATATTTATTTTACTGGATGAACTCTCACTGCCGTAGCTGGTCACGTCTGATGAAGATTTGTACTGGTTTTGACCTCATGGAAAAAAGTTAGCATTGCCATGATAAAAAAAAGACAGAGAAGATTTAGTACACTGTGAGTTAATTACAGTTGATGTTATCGCTGCAATATTTAGCATTAATATTACAATTGCATGTTTTCCTAGTAACCCGCAGCCCTAATTAAAGCCTCTGCAAATTATGTATGAGGTTACAATGTTTTGCATTGAAAAACAACATTTTTCTTTATAGCAAACAATTCTTTGTAGAAGGTGATCAGGTTCCTGTCTCTGCAACAAGGAGCAGCAACGGTTTAGTCAAACACTGTTTGTAGCTTGAAATCCCAGATATAGATAAAATTAGAAAGCCTGCTTAAATGTAGTGTCATATGTGGCAATGTCTTACAGTGATTTTCACCAGCGCCGGACTCGCATGCATCACTCTGCCTTTAAACACCCACAACTCATCCGAGAGAAGCTCATTAGTGCTGGTTACAGCTGAGACCTGTCTGATGTCTGACACTACACGCTGTTTCAGAAGCTCCTCCATGCTGACGGTTTGGGGAGAGACACTTCAACAATAACAAGATAAAACTGGATTTCGTCTCAACAAAAAAAAATAAATAAATAAATGAATACACCGAATAGGAAAAAATCGTGACACTGGCAGTAAAAACGCCTGCATAGACTGTAACAAGCAGCTTGCGCCTTACGGAAGACGCATGATTCCCCTAAAACCTAAAATCACAGAGCAGAACTGGATCACTCCCCTCCGTCACTCTCAGATTATACTATAGCTGGCCGGGGCTGACTGTGCAATGCATTCTGAACAAAGCAGGCGGGGTGGAGGCAGAGACAGAGAGGATAAAAGAGCAGGAGAGAAACCCAGAGAGGACGATTATGAAAAAGAAAAAAAAAAAAGCCTGCTAGTCAAAGGCTCTGTGGAAGTGAAATCCCCTCTCTCAGCTCTCTGGCTGGTGAACAAGCAGGGAGCCACAATGGCTAACAGATTCCCCCGGATTTGAAACACAAAGGGTGGGCAGCTGTCCACCAGATAACCCTTGCAGACCCCCTCCACCCGACTGCATGCGTAGCTTCACTGTACATCTGCAAATAGCCCTTCCACCCAATCTGACTTCAGCCTCTTGAATTGCCAGCAAGCTAGCTGACACGGTGAAGGCGTGATAATAGTGTGTGTGCGTGTGTGTGTGTATGTGCAAACAAGTAATAAATCCTGGAGATTTCAACCAACCGTCACTGTCCTGCCAAACACGGGGCTCATAGTAGTGCTAATTGGAGTTTTGCTCCAGGCGCACACGTGTACAGTATGCACATCTCTCTGTTACTGTGGGTCTGAGGTCATTCAGAAAGCCCACTTCTGTGCTCAAACACTGACTTAGAATATCGTCAACATTTTTTTTTAATTTCCTTAAATTGGTACAAAAAGTGAAACCAATACAGCTAGAAGTCTACATACAAGAGACAAGAAGACTCATGTACGTTTTCTTTGCTTCTCACTGTCTAAACTTCCGTCAGATCAAGCTTCTCCTGTTTTAGGTTTTAGTGTTATCAAAATTATTTCTATTTGCTAATTATGACAACAAAGAGAAAAGGAATGTCAGAAATGTATTTATGAATGTTTCTGTACAGAATTTTGGTAGTTCCATCTGACCTAAAATAAGAAAACGTTCAGTGTATGTAAACTTTTGGCTTGCTACACAGTGTGACATATTTCTGTTTACTTTTGATGCTTTTGCTTTACAGCTAATGGAAAACAAACAAAAAAATCAGATTACGCAAGACCAATAGTTTCAATTCTGTTTTCTTTTTTCATGGATTCAAAATAAATGTCGTTCTATCGATGAAAACATATTGGAAGGCACTCTCATATTTTCCAATTCACTCCTTGTTGCAAACGCTGTAGTCATGTTTAGTTTATTAAGCCGGTTAGCAAAATGTTTTCTATCTAATGGAACTCAGCTGATTCTCTCACTTTGCATCAAACCCTCATGCTGCCCATGCATGTGGCAACACAAAGAAAGAAAAACTCCATTTTAAAATGCAAGTGCTTTTAACCTACACACTATCCGAGTACCCCTCAGGTGCTTCAAGTTTTAACGCAGTCAATTTAAGTTCGGCCTGGTCTCAGGCTCATTAGAAGTTGACATGTCTCATCACACATGAACCCGGCAGAGGAGAGCCAGTGACCCGCTTCCAAACCTTCCTCTTCCACTGAAAATATCCTGGCTTCAGGTTGATTGCAGCCAGGTGTTTAGTGATCTTGGGTTTGGCACAGCCATTAGGTTGGTCTCAGGCTGTTAAACAATGAGACGATTAAGCTCAATTAATGACCAGTGTCCGATGCCGCAGCCTCAGGCGCTGTTATATTGCCGCCTGGAGCCGAGGTAGGCTGATGGTAGCAGGTGGCAGTTTGGAGCGCGCCGGCGGAGCGCCCACTTAGCCAAGTTACATACCAACTGTGTGTAGGCGTGGGTGTGCTTGTGTGTGTTAGCTGTTATGACCAGAATTGTGCTATTTGGGTTGTGGCATGACAGTGATAGTAATTGGTGCAACGCTTGGCTTCAGTGCTAATAGAATTGGGATGAGCAGGCAGGCAGCCACTGAGACTCATCGACTTTTCTGATTTGGGCATCTGAAGCTCTTCGGTGGAATTCAGAGGCAAATAGAAGAAACAGGAGAAAAATATATTTTCACTGTTTTATTTGTTCAAAGGTAAGTGTGAAGCAATGGAAGAAGGCATAAATGTTTCTATATACTAGAGTGTAGGAAAATGTCATCCTTAGATCAAATGTAGATATTTCTGAGTTGTTTTCTTACATTGCAAAGGTTTGTTAATTTTGTGCACATAGAAGTTATTTAATAAATATGTATATGGGGATCATTTCAACTTAACTGCAGCAAAATACGGCAAATTAATTCATTTTAATGTTTCTATAATAATATATTTTTTCATAGTTCATTAGCTACCTAATAAAATAATATATTTAAATTGTTAAAAGCGTTTTGTCAGTTGTCATTTAGTTTTAATTGCAGTCTTGTTCTGCATCACATCATGAATTTAAATGCATCTATGGACTCAGTTAATGAGGCTGTTACTGCTCTGTGGCTAAGTCGCTGTGCAGGTTAACCAATCAAATGCCAAAGTTCACATGACAAACACATCGTGAAAATCTAAACAATTTCCAGCGTAGCACAGGAAGTATGAAATAGTTAAATAAATAAATGCTGAAATAACTGTAAATAATTTTAACCTGAATTGCACTCATAATTTTAATGCATAACTAAAATATTTTAGCATTTGTTTGTACTTCTTTATTTATTGACCCTGTATAGGAATTTTTTCAATCCTCAGGTTTTACTCAAAACATGTGGACAATTAAATTGAGTTACACAGATCTAGTTGAAATAAAAGATAAAATGAAAATCAATTAACTATTTAAAATGTAAAAAAAAAAAAAAGAAATGACAAAAATGATTTTAATAATGTTTTATTTTTGTATGAAGGTCTGGCTATGGATAGATCAATATTTTTGATTGACCATAGCAGTCATTTATAGGATACAGGATGTTTGGTCTGGTAGAAAGTGTACAAAGTCTACTTGCAAACCACTAATTTTAAACTCGGTGCTGCTGCAAAGGAAGAGGCATCATTGGGAGACAAAAGGATGTGCTTGGAGAAAAGTGACTGAGACAAGCCCATGAACATTATTGATTACATCTATTCAGGGGAACAATCCTTTTACTGGTTTTCAGCACTGCCAGTGTGAATAAAAAAGTGCTTTTTGTGTGTGGGCGTGTGTGTGTGTGTGTGTGTGTGTTTTTAGCTGATTATAGACTCACCATGAAAAAAAACACAATTTCAAATCCTGTGCTGTAGACAGACCTTTTCCAGACTCGACCACCTCTTTGGCCCTCCGTTTGTTCGCTTCCGCTGGTGGTTTAAAGACAGCATGCACAACATGCTGTGGTGTTCTACTGAGCAGAAATGGGACAAAAAAAATTCAAAACATTTTTTAAAGTCTTTCTGGATATCTGGAGAACTAAAAGTCTGACACCACAATGGCATAGTCATGATTCAGGTATTAGATGCTTCAATCTGAGACAAATAAAATATGATTGAATCCCAAGGGTGTCAAATGTAAAATATGTTGGTTTTTTTCACTAGATCTAGAATACATTGAATTAGATTTCATAAATACCTTGACCTCTGAGGACAATCTTTACTCAAGTATACAAATATCCAAAATAAACAGATAAGTACATTTTTAAAGTTAATTTGTGCATCATTTTCAAACAGTTTCACACATTCAATCAGTCCTAAGCCCTCAGGATCCCTTAGAAGTGTCACACACTTTGTTGTTACTGCAGTCTTATCAATCAAAACGTTGAAGGATGCAAGCTGTTTATATAGATTTTCTTTTTACAGTCAATCCCAGCTCTCCTTTTTTTTTTTTACAGCTGCTCTTTTCAAGGCTGTCTAAGCAGAGGCGAGACGCTCCGGCGTCTCATTCTCTGCTGTTGAGAAGGCAACAAGAGGATCAGCAGCTCAGCTGACCCACAAAAGGTTAAAAATCTGATTTCTCTCTCTCTCTCTCTCTTTCTCTCTCTTTCTTTCTGTCTCTCTCTCTCTCTCTCTCTCTCTCTCTCTCTCCTGCTCTCTTGTAAATGTAACCAGTGACTCATACCAGGCCGCCTTCAAAGCCCGGCTCCTGCTTCCAAACAGTTTCTGGGCAAATGACCAATGCCATCAAAGAAAAAGGCTTTGATTCCCATGGCATGTTTATTGATCATAACGCAGCCTTTTGATATGTGCTGCTGGAAGAGGAGCTCTCCGCTGAATATCAATGAAGTCCTACTGACAGGCAGATAGAGTGGGAATATCATCAAGGGCCTATTCATATTTCATGTTTTTCTATTGCAGGCTGTTCTCCTCTGTTATGTTCAATTCCGCCTCAAACGTTTCATTTTCTGATGTATTTTCGTCTCTCACTTTTTTGACTTCTGCTTTCTTCCTCACCCACCTTCTCTTACCCGACTAATGTTTTTGTATAATCACATCCAGTCAAGCGGAAGGAGTTTATTCTCCTTAGTCTTTTGTTTTGTTTTGTTTTTTTGCTCTTTTCAAAGGATCAAATGCCAAAAGCAATAATCAGAAGTTCAGAAGTTGTTTTATTCTCTTCTTGGAGAAGTTATCTTTGAGAAAATAGCCCTAAGCATTGATATACATATTTTTTTACCCTCTTCTTCAATTGAAGTGTTTAAAACATTAGTCAGCTTCTCCAAAGCAAACCTGTCCAGGAAAGCAAAATGATGCTTCTTACTTTAGGAGAAAGCTCTTCATTGCGTTCTAAAGTGGCATCCGTCTTCACAGATGCAGAGAAATTCGTATTCTCCTCCTCAGACTGACTGCGACATGTTTGATTAAAGCTGTAAAATCCCAGCTCCACTTCATTGCTTCCTAATGCATCATCCATATTCACAATACAACGCTACCCCTGTAAACATTTTGGACTGTTTATCGCTGTTGTCAGCTTGTTTTCCAGTGTGTAAAAAGATTTGAGGTAAACTTGTGATTTTTGTTTGTTTTTTTGTTGTTTTTTTTTTATCTGACAAACAGAATGCAGTACAAAATGCCTCCTCTGATTATATGATGCAGGATTTTCCCCAGAATACTTGGTAAGCACAGCGGTAAGGGCGCCAAGACAGTCCAGCAGTGGGTCATTTTTGTGTGTGTGTATTTTGTGGGTGTCTTATAAAATATTAAAAGTTGACAGGAAGTTAAAAAATATGACTAGGTATGACCAAGACTACAGACTGCTTCTTCAGGAAGCAGAAATGTTAAATATACCCGTTGTCAACAAAATGCTTAACATTAGTTTATTGTTCATCAATCTGATGCACTTTCATATTTATCCATTTACACAATTGCCTTAAGGCTAAATCGTTTTACAAAATTGTTTGACTTTCAAAATTTCAAAGCTATATAGCTTTTATAGGCATAGTATCCATTTCCCTCCATGTTGTCTTTTCCTTAAATTGAAGAAATTAATTGATCCCATTGTTTTATGCTTTTGGTTTTGTTTAGTTTGGTATGCAGACCAGCTACAGCTGTGGATGAGTTTTTGCACCATGCTGCTGATCTTGACTGAAGCAGCAGCACCTGAGTATACGGTGAGGTCTCTCAGAGTGTTTGTCATTCCGAGGTCTCTGAGACGCAGGTGGCCGACCATGTTTCTTCAAGATTTTACAATCTGCACGTTTTCGCCCAACTGATTACCACAATCTAGTTCTTTACCTCCGCTCAACTGAGTGCTGTAGCCATCGGCTGGAAAGTGTCATGATTAGTCATCCCAACCATTGTTGTGTAGGTTTTTGCAATGTTCTCATTGCAAATGGATTTATTTATTTAGATCATAAATAAATAGCATTCTGATGAAAAGACGTTACACTTTCTCGTATTTTATGAACAGAGTGTTTTATGTTGAACCACTTCTATTTATCTCACTGTGTTTTAGGCCTACATTTGAACTTGGAGGGTAACATCAAAGTTCTTTATATTTAAAAAATAAAGCATCTAGATCCTCTACAAATGGGATTTAATTTAAGCCTCTGAACAGAAAAATCTACTAGTTCCAAAACACATCACAAAGCTCATTTGTGAATTAGGCTATGATAGTTTTAGCATAAACATTTTATTAGTTGTTAACATGACAGCTTTCCGGTTATTTTATTAGCTTGTGCTGCGAATGTTGGCTAAGCGAAGCAGTCAGTGACACCAAAGCAAGCTAATCCTATTGGCTTTCCTGACTGACATGGATTTTCAAATATTGGGATAATATTACAAAATGCTACAACCAAAAGTCGTACTTGTAGATCATTATCTACCTCTCAAAAAAAAAAAAAGGGGTTTAGAGACATTCATGATTTGTTCTGGCTTTTGTTTGTGCTTGTAAGCTGGATTGTCTGAGATCCTGATTACAAACACAGGAAGAAAGAAGAATTCTGACTCGAAAAGTGAGAGGTCAGCAGCTTTCTGTTCAATATCCAATTTGGCTGCTGCATTGCACATTTAAAATGTATTGACAGGTGATTATTTAGTTGCACTTCCGACGGCAGATATACAGATATAGGCAGAGTAGCACAAATAAAGCACCTTATATTTGTGAACGTGGAGAAAAAAAACAACATTTTGTACTTGCATTGTCACCAGTTAGTCTCTGTAGTTTTATGACTTCCAACCAGAATGCGCCTGACCATCTAAAACACAAAGCAATACTTAGAAGATAGGGGTATGTAGATCTAAACCATGACTTGCTATGAAAGGAAATTTTATCTTAAAATGCAGTTAAAGTGGAGCATTTATAGAGAATAATAGGGGCTCCACAGACCCATGAGGAAATCCACAAGAGAGATGGGCTGAATATGAAACAGATTTATGGAAACTTATCGCAAAACTTATTTCAGACTGCTGGAACACTCCTAATATTTCCCTGCAGTAGATTAATATTCTGTGGTCCTCCAAAGTGGCAAAAAATACTGGATCTGTGACAAATATATGATTATTTCTGAACGATTTCTGTGCTCTAAATGACCAAAGAAAAAGTATTTTATTTGAATCCTGCAACTTCACAAACACCTCTCTTTAGATCCATGTTTTCATCTTTAAGATGGTTGAACATTAATGTTCAAGGCACCGTCCTTGAACATTAAAGATTCAAGGACGGTGCCCAGGATCTATATCTTCATACAGTTTCACGTCAGAAGCTCTTTCAACACATAAATAGTAAAGCTCAACAACTAACGTTTATGTCATTTCTTGTTTGTGAGACATTTGAGCGGAATGAATCCCGATTTTGTAAAGGTAAGCCTTTTTTTTTATTATTAAGACAGCCACATTAATTAAAATGTTCTCTCATCCTTAAACATTAAACAGATCTCTGTTATACATCTCGGCAGGTTTATGCAATTTATGTCTAAAAATAATTCAGTTGAAGAACTGTTCAAACTTTTTGTTCGGTCTGAATCCCACCTGTCTGTGAGCTCAGGCATTTATGAAGCGATTGCCATGAGCTGTCAAAGTACGACTTAGACCATCTGTGATTTGAAAGCAAACCATCCGCGCCGCCTTCCACTTTCGCTGTCTTTTACTCCACTTAATTAAACTTTATTATACCAGGCGTTTCAGAACAAACCCTTCTGACTCTAATGGCCTTAAGAAAAGTAAATGATCCTTAACAGTGATTTTCTTTTAATCGAGAAGGAGGACAGGAGTATTAAGACTTCAATTCTTTTTTCATTAGTTTCTTCTCGTTCTTTTGCCTCAGTTAATACATTATTCCCTCCTCGCTTTTTATTCACCTTCCTGTCTTATAGCTTTCCCACTTTAGATGTCTCATTCCTTCTGCCTCCCTTCTCCTCACCTCTTTAACTTCCTCCTTCACACATCTTTTCTTTTCCGTTCTCACTGCTGACAATTCCTCTCTCTCTTTCCCTCCACTTTGTCTCTCTTACACCCCTCACCTCCTTCTCTCATTTTCTCAACCATCCCCTGTCCAGCCCCCTCCTCCTCCTCCGCCTTCACTTTCACCTCCTCCTTTTCTGCCCGGCATGACGCGGGACCAGATCAAGGAACTGTGTTGCCTGGAGTAACGGGGATTGAGAGCGACGCGCTGGAATGCGACTCCAGCCGAGCCCCTGACAACAAGAGGAAGAGGAGGTGGAGGAAGGGGTGGTTTAAACCAAGAACTTCCATTTTATTCACTTGCAGTGTTGTTCTCACTTTTTTTTCCTTTATCTTGTCCTTTTCTCCTACTTTTTTTATCTCTCACCTTGTCTGTCTTGTCTGCAGACATTTTGATGTCTGTTTTTCGGCTTCTGAAAACATTTTTCCTGTTGTTCCTCTCTTCCTCTGCCCTGTCTCTCCTTGTTCACCTGTCTCTCATCTCTTTTTTTTTTTTTTCGAGGTTGATTTTGTTATTTTCCCTGATCCTTTCAGAGTTGACCCAAGGCAGAAGCAAACTAGCAGCAGCTTGGACCAATGGGAGGCCCAGAAGAGCACAAGAGTGGTCAACTCCTGCTTTACAAATGTGATACTTTGACTGCATTTAAGTGATTTATCAGCAGTAATCATGAAAGGCAAGCCATGGGAGCGTTACTCAAGCGCCTTACAAAAATATTCACATTGTTGAACTTTTTCTCGTATTTTGTCACGTTACAGCCATCAGTGTAAGTAAGGGTGCATTCACTGTTTAGTCCACTTTAATCAAATTCTAGTTTGTTTGCCTAAAGTCTGGGTCGTTTGGGGATTTGTGAATGTGCAACTACATTCTGATCAAACTCTGGTTGCCTAAAACCTAGGTCTCAGTTTGGTTCAAGTGAACTCTGGTGCATACGAACCAAAGACTGCTCCAGAAGCAGGGAGCTGACAATTTAGCAGGGCATTCTGGGTAAGTATAACCGAAACAAATGAGAGTCAAATGCTCTTGGTCTTTTACAAAAGACAAAAGAGTAATCCTTCAAGGCTCAAATCTGACACTACTACATTTTTTATTACATTTTGTGAAGAGCGGAGTTCTTGTCTTCTTCATAGGTTTTTATGTTGTAGTTCTTGGAGCAGCGCCGCCATAGGTGAGGGAGCTGAACAATTAGTTTGGTTTGCTTGATGCAGTGCAGTGTGAAGGCGAACTGCAGCAACTGAAAATATAGCAAATGTTTAAATTTTGGTCCCCGAATCGAACCGAGTCTACGAGACTATCAGGTGTGAAAACACCCTCGGTTTTAAATAACTATGAATTTTAAAGAGTAGTATGACTGTTTTCAAAGATTTTTACAAGTCAAAATCTGGAAAAGTGTGGTAAGTATTTGTATTTACTCCACTTTACTCTGATTTTCCTAAGTGAAATTCTTTAGAAATCCTCTGATTTGAACAGATTTGACTCAGTGCTCTGTTTAATCCATCATCTGAAAATAGAGCGTGGCCAAACTGTGAACCTAAAAAACATGGCTGTCCACGTGAGCTGAAAGTTGAGACGGTGATGCTGGAGGAGCTGACCAGATCTACTGCTCAGGTGGGAGAATCCATTGACTACGTTTCTCACAAATCTGAACTTCGTGGAAGTGGAATGATTGACAAATAAAATCCATAAGAGGTTTCACTTAAAACGTTGCCACAGGCAACATACAGTACAACTGTAGGTGTTCTCCTCAGATGACACCAAATTGTTATGTTTTCCCTTCCATGCAATGCAAGTAACACGTCACGTCATCCTCTCAGTAAAACATGACATCATGTGGTGGCGATACTTTCATAAAAAAAGACTTCTGTTGACTCTAAGGGGGCGTGCGGGGGGATGTGGTGGTGTGTCACAAACTCCCAATGAAATAAACAGAATTTTGACATAAAATGAACAAAACTCAAGTGTTATACTTATGTAACCCTGTGTGTTCTGGTAGTCTGGGCCGACAACTAGGCTGTGCAGCCTCTCCTTTGCTTGTCTGCTCGTTCAGAGTGTAAATGCCAGTGAAAGAGACAGAGTGGGAGACACACAGGGAGGTGGAGGACAAACACATGGAGATGCTCATGGAATACACACACACAGACAGAGAGAGAGAGAGGTTTAGCCGCTCCAGCGTGCCACCACACACACTCTGCCTCTACTTTATCAGCAGAATGAAAGTGCTTTCTGGCGGTATTTGAATGAGACAGAAAAGAGCCCTATTCAGCCCCTGTGCCCAGCTTTTATTAACACTGACCGTCACTGAGGCAGCGACATAAGCCCCCCAACCCCACCCCCCCCCCTCCCCCAACTCCAACCTCTCCTCTCAAACCCCCTCTGTCTCCCCCCTGCATGAACACACTTTTCACGTTGCATCACACGCTCATACACAGATGGAGTTCTCCTGTTCAGGTATGTTCCTGCTTTCACCTTTTTTTTTTTTTTCCCCGTCATTTCTAAGTTGACTCCTCCTCACTTGTGGGCTGCTGTTGCCTCACATACCCCCCCCCCCCCCCCCCCCCCCCCCCCCCCCCCCCCCCCCCCCCCCCCCCCCCCCCCCCCCTCCCCCCCCCCCCC